>CM041782.1:109570618-109643118 GCA_023374045.1 Limonium bicolor | reverse complement strand
GGGAAGGTTAGTACCCTTTGCTTAGATGAGCTAGTCAAGGAGCTTGGAAGGACGAATTATGTGCAAATGGACAGCTCAATCTGTGGATGTGACAAGGTAACCTCTCATGGATTACCATGCGCTTGTAAATTAAACTACATGCTGGATAGTGGTATACTATGCTCGAAGAGGGATATACATCGTTTCTGGTATACCCTAAGTTGGGAGAAGCACGAATCGACAATTGATATGGTATCCTACATGGGGGAAGAACAAAATAGATGGCGAGACATAGCTTCTGAGGTAGCACAGTCAGATGATCCTACTCTGATTGCGAGATGTTACAGTCAACTCCAAAACTTCCTTCACCCAGATATGATGTGCCAATTAGGAGAGCCGTTGGAACAGGTTGGGATTGGCAGACCTACCGGGCCCTCAAGACCAAACCGACGGGAACCTTCGTCTTGGGAGCGTGACCGACCAAGGGTAGGCCAGTCAGAAGGAGCGCCATCAAATAGAAGATCTCGTATAGAAGATCATCAAATCCGAGTCGATTCCAGCCCCTTGACAACTTCCCATACTACCAGAATTTCAACCCCAACCTATATCAATATATGACTGGGTATATTGATGTTCGTGGAGATGGGAATTGTGGTTTCAGGGTCATTGCTGACTACCTATATTCAAACGAAGAGAGGTGGAGAGATGTCCGTGTAGCATTGTACAATCACATGAATAATCAAGCAGCACCGGCGAATGGACTATACAAGGCCATTTTTAACGAAGGACCGTACAACAGCATGTTAAGAGCGCTTCATTGGAATTCAGGAGAGCCAGCACCTCCACAGAAATGGATGCACACGGAAATGGGGTTGGCAATCGCGACAAGGTACACTTCGATAGTAGTTTTCTACTCTACTGTCTATGGGGGTGCGGCAAGTGCCACATACCATCCGCTCGATAATTATACCGATCGTGATAGCCCAAGAGGAGAGATCCACATAGGAATTTGCCCCGAGGTTCATTTCATAAGGTTCGGCATGGTTCATGACTCCCCACTCCCCCCTGTCTATCCGCAGTGGTTCACTTATAGAGATCCAAACACTGTCGGACCTTGGATTCATCAATTACAATCTAGGTAAATAGTTGGATCAACGTTGTACCTTAGTTTTTCTTTAACTTAGTTGTTGTAACTTAGTCTTTCTTTCTTTAACTTAGTGGTTGTAACTTAGTTGTTGTAACTTAGTTTTTCTATAAATTAGTTTTCTATAAATTAGTTGCTCTTTAACTTAGTTGTTGTTTTACTCATATTGACTTAAATTTGGTTATTCAAACATCTATTATTTCAAAAAAAAGTGTCTCCCCGTAACATTCAAACTTATTCAACTAAGTTTGGTGAAAAAAAAAATTTGTACTACGAATAGTAAAGTATTTGCTATTCGCAGTACAAATTATTTTAAGTCAAATTAATAATATAAACACATAAAAATGTAATATAAACACATAAAAATGTAATCCAACACTTTTTTTACAAAAAAAGGTTCCTGTATTGATTCCAACAAAAAAGTAACTAGTAAAATTCGCTACTAATCAACTACAAACTACTTCGGTAAATTTACTTTCTGATATCATTTTTTGAAAAAAAAACACAGCGACACATCATTACATGTGTACAACGTCAATATGAATTAAAAAAATTTTGTACTGCGGTGATTAGTAATTTTGTACTGCGAATAGCAACCCCCTTATATATATGTACTTTATTCTATATAAACTGTATTATTAATATATAAACTATACGAGTATACATATAAAGATATACATTAAATTTTGATATTAGTGAAATTATACTAGATATATATACTAATTTCTCAAAATATATTGTAAACTTATAAAATCTGTGTTTTTAACCTATACAAATTGTACTACTGTAAATGTAGCCAAAGATAAGAGGATTTTCAAACAAAAAGGTTTTGCAACATCCTACTTAGTTACGCATTGGAGATGAGAGTGATTGCAATCCAACGCAAATTCGTGAGCCGTGCTTATATAGTGCGGTCATGTGATGTGGCTGTCCCAGTCAGCTGTTGACTGGGCTGTCTTTTTATCATATTAACTTTAAATTGTTATAGTTTTGAATATATAAGTCTAAAATGAAAAAAAAATTATATCACTGTTCATCTAAATTCAAGTTCTTCAAAACAAGACCAGTGATGGATATGTTTTGATAAATTTGAAAAAAACCTATTTTACATGTGTATGATGATACACTAAAATGATAATATGATTCATTAAGTTTTATATTATGATTGATTAAAATTGATATTATCATTCATTAACTAATAAGTGGTGAATTAGATTACAAATTTTGAAACCGTTAAAAAATCATTATTGTTTTGTAGTGTATTATTATTGGTGTATGATGTTTTTTTAAACACTATGTGGTGAATCATTTATTTTTTGTATGTACCAAATATTATTTTGTGTTGTGTTATTGTTTAAAATTTTTCATTTCATATGTATACGATGATGATAAAATCACAATATTATTCATAAATTCTGATATTATGATTCATTAAAATTGATATTATGATTCATTAACTAATAAGTGGTGAATTAGATAACAAACTTCGGAACTGATAAACTTTAGGGCCTTTGTTGTTCTTAGAGATAAAAAAAGGTGGAAAGGTGGGGGTGCATAATAAATAAAGATTATAGAAAATAGACAATATTAGGTGAGGAAAGAAAGATACAATTAAAATATATAAGGGCTAAAACAAAACCAAAAATTTAAAAGTAAAATATAAAATACACAAATGAAGAGTGATTTACAAAGTGAAATACAACTATTATTAAGGTCATTCTTTAGCCTTGAACTCAATTTATTTTACATATATTAGATGATATTTTGTAAAGAAATAAACAAATTGCATTAACCATATTTGAACTCAACTCATATTTATCAACACATGAGTGTCAAACCACCTAACTAAACATGATTAGTTATAGCATATAAATAATTTTTGTTTTATTATGAATTACATGTGTGTCAGTTGACACACTATGCTCTACATTGGGTCCGCCCCTGTATATGGTGTATTTAAAATGTATGTAGTCAATCATAAGTGTCGTAGATATATGTTGATATGTACATGTAATTAACATAAATTTTTTAAACTTCTCAAAACATATTCATGTCTGGTCTTGTTTTGAAGAGCTTGAATTAGATGAACAATGATGCAAAAAAATTTTTATTCTGGACTTATATTTTAATAGATACAATAATTTAAAGTTAATATATCAAAAACAATCGAGTTAGCCGCTAACTGGACTGCTGACTTGACTGTCCAGTCACCCATTTGCACAATGCTAGACGTGGGCGGCTTGCACCATCTCCAGTCTGTTGAAACTCACTAACGTGGTTAAACTGGTAAAGATAAAAATTAATAAGCTCAATAAAACTTTCCTATTGAAGAAGCCTATTAAAAAATTGAATGACCAATAACGGCTTGGGATAATTATTAAGACACCCTAGCGCAAGGATATAATGTGGCTCGAGTACACATGTCAAAAATCTATTGGAGGAAAAAAATAAATAATAATAATCCTCCCAGTGTGCCTTATATCTTATCCTTTCTCAATGTGTGTGAAAGTGGGCATAGGGGAGAGAAATAATATTTTTTTCAAAATGTTAAAACTTACAATATATAAGTACAAAAATAAAAAAATTATATCTGTGTTCATCATTTTTCGTGCTCTTCAAAACAAGATGCATCATGGAAATGTTTTGGTAAATTACAAATTTTATGTTTTTAGAATGAGTATATATTACGTATTTTTACAGTGAATCTTATTCATTAACATAATGAATCTTTTTTATAATAAAATGAACCTTATTCATTAACAAAATGAATCTTCTTTAATTTACTTTTCTTAAAAAAATCACTTTTAGAAAAACAAATGATTTACATTATCTGAAGTGAAAGGTTCACTTTTCTTAATATATAAGATTCATTTTTCTTGAACATTTGATTAACATTTCTTCAACGAAGTATTCACTTTTAAAGTGCAGAATTAATGCCAAAAAGATTACCATACCTCCCCAAACACCCTAAACCACCCTAGGAAAGTTAAAAACGTCGAAAGCATTTTTAAGGTTTGTAGTACAGGATTTAGGGTTAGCCCTAAACCCTAAACCAGAAACCCTAAAAACTGTCTAGTCAGTAATGATAATAAAAAGTGTAGAACTAATGCCAAAAAGCTTACCCTACCCCCCCCCCCCAACACCCTAAAACCCACCATAGAAAAGCTAAAAACGTCAAAGGCATTTTTAGGGTTGTCGTGCAGGGTTTAGGGTCTACCCTAAACCACAAACCATAAAAAAATTGTCGAGTCACTGCTGACAATATATAGTGTAGAACTAATGCAAAAAAGATTACCTACCCCCCCCCCCCCCCAAACTCCCTAAAACCACTATAGGAAAGCTAAATACGTTGAAGGCATTTTTAGGGTTTGTAGTGTAGGGTTAAAGGTTTAACAACCATAAACCACAAATGTAACACCCCTTACCCGTAATCTCGTCTTAACCACCGTTCTTAGCACAATATAATAACTTATCGCAGCGGAAAATAAATACCATCGTTTAATCTTAAATATGAGGGTGTCACTGTTGTTACTCACCCATGTGATTAACCAAGCATCCAATTACCGTATATAATCACCACTGTGATGACCAAGAAATAAATATCATACTTTTTTTTTATAAGAGACTGGAAAACCAGTTAAATTTGGTGGTACTTAGGCAGGGTGCCATTCCCACTTACAAGCAGATGCCAATGTAAGAAAAAAAAACTAAAGCAACAAAATTGAAATGGTACAAAACATGAATTAACAAGTGATGAGGGAAAATAAATTTTCTAGTGAGTCCAGAGGGAGGCTCGAGCGGTAGCATAGTGTCAAGGCACGACTCCATTCCAGGGAGAGCCGATTATCAGATATACACCATGGACTACCAGATAAAGAGATGTTTGGGAAGGAGATAAACCATTCCGGTTGCGCGAAAGAGCGATCGATTCTGCTCATGGAGCGCTTTTCTGTGCCACGTATATTTTGCTCCTTGCAAATCAATCTCAATAAGATTCATTGAGTTTACCCAGTCCTGGAATTGCATCATACTCCATGTACGCGCAAGTGGATTGCCGTGTTTTCTCTTGATTCCTTACAGCACTTTGTTTATATCTCCCAGAATAAGCACATGTTTGTCAAAAATAAACTGGAGGATTTCTTCATAAACTTCTGCTCTACCTTCAGGCGAAGTCGGTGCATATACAAAAACAATAACCGGAGAATGGAATTATTGGCTAATGGAGTTCAATACTTATCCAGCATGAGCTTTTATGTGAGGAGGTAACATTGATCAATTCTAAATTCCACAAGACTATCAGCCCCCCGGAGTGGCCGTCTGTAAGGACCTCTTTATATTTTGACTGCTCAGGTCCCACAGAGAAAATTGGCTGTCAAGTGGTCTTGATCGATGAGTCTCCAATATTTCGATTATGTTTGTTCCTGAGCGACGAACATCCCTTCTGAGAGCTGCCCATTTTTTCTCGACTGTTTATGCCCCTAACATTCTGGAAACAGAGGAGGTTTGTCATGTTGTTGAGATAGTCATTCTTCATCGCGCTTGCTTCTTCTGATCATCTGAGCAAAACATTGTAGAGAAGCTTCCGGGTTAGGATAATGACAATTTAGTTTCCGTCCGTAATCCAATCTTTTTGGCTTCAACAAGGCCAGGCTATGGCCCAGCCATACAGGGAGGGCGAAGGTGATCACGTCTTTGGGTTGGGCTGGGAGTTAATTCGGCAGAGAGGTCAATGGCCAGATGGATGGCCGGGATTAAAGAACTTGGGGTTGAAAGTAATTGTGGTTGATATTGGGAGTAGGCGGTTAGAGGTGATGGGAATATTTGGGAGAGAGAAGGCGACTGTTGTGTCTCGTAGTTGTTGAAAAGCTTCCTAGGAGAGGAGGGGTCAGATTAGTTGAAAAGGTGATTTAGAGAGGGGACAAGGGGGGATCCACTTTGATCGACAGAAGGGGAGGTGGTCTTAGAAAAAGACAACCTTGGGCTGGGAGCGGGATGGAAGAGGCGCTACAATAAATGATTGATGTGGCAATTGATGGTGCTGGGGAATGTGCGTGGGGGTTGATGGGAAAAGAGTGCTTCGTTGGACAAAATCATGCCAGAGGGAAAAGAGTGATTCGCTGGACTAAATCCACAAACTAGTGAGCAGACTATTTATCCAAAGTCGTATACAACAATGATGTAATACAAAACGAGTTTCAAAAATGTAGTAGCAAGATATACCACTAACTACCCCCATAATCCCGCACTCCGGCCGGCTTGCGTCTTCAGTCATGCACCTATAATATGCTTGCCATAAAGACTCAACATAACCACTGAGTATGCTAAAGTGTAATCTTCATGAACCCTTTAACTCCTTAAGTTAATTAGTCAAGTTATCATGCGGTTCATTTACATGCAATTCCGTTTAACAGATTTATAGCAAAATTGTAAATGCATTAATAAACATTCAATAGTTCATCCAATATTCACACATAATTCCACACACATTATGCATATATAATCAAAACGATATAATGACTGCATAAAATAATGATACGAGCATTGTTTCATTTGAACGGTTCTCGTTTATTTGGCCTTTCAAGCCTTTGAATCATTATTCACTTTACGAGTGTTAACTTAAGTCTCATATTAACATTTCTCAAATGTCTAATTAATTCCATTTGCTTAAATCTTAATCTTGACAGTCACCGTGTTAGAAGACGACATGTCCTTAACCAATTACTTACCCCTATTAGGTGGCTGGTTACAACAGGCGGTGTAACACCCTTCTCGGTAATCTTGTATAAGTAATACTCGTAGCATAATTAAAACGCATCCCAACGGAAATTAACATACAATCGTTCTCACTCGGGTGTCACATGTCATTACTCACCCACGTAAGTAAAGAAGCAATAACTTATAACTAAACCGATAACCGTTGTGATATTCTGAGATATTTCACTACTAATGTAACACCCCTACCGCTAATCCCTTACTTACCGTCTAATTGTCCCGTTCATCCTACAATTCGCAGCAGAAATACTAATACTACAACGGGTGATACAACGCCGCTAACCGCCCATACGGCTAGCAAGGCTTACACTACATACAGTAACAGTCTGATGTCTAGAGAATACCGAGCTACTAACATTACTTACCAAATACAAAATACCATTTACTTACATTGCTGGATTACCGAGTATCTAAAGCATAGTTAATTACATCCTTTCTCGAGTTTACAAAAATAATGAGTTTCAACAACTACTCATCTATACCAATTCACCATTCCCCCAATATCCAAAAAGGAACAAAAGGCTTACAGCCGTGTACAACTTGGTACACCGTTCATAATCCACTAATACACAAAAAGAAATCAAACTTGATCTTATCATAGTCTTCACCCTTCACGAGCACCTGTAAAATTAAAAACAGTGCCCCAAGGGCTCAGCAAAACGCTGCATATAAACTTCGCATATACCGCGTGCTAACTAGGGTACGCTGACTAATTTGGTTGACTATACATGCGGTTCGTTTTAGGCATTCATACATGCTTTTACAAATATTAATACATTCATACAGATATAATACACACAACTGAAGGCACACAAACCAAACAGTAATACAATACAATACGCAATACTTACCTCTTCAATGGTTAGCCAATTAACACATCCGGGTTAATCGGATGTTCATTACTCTTTTACTCATTACACAATACTTATACATTCATACTCATACATTACTTACTTACTTTCCCCAATTACTTACTTACTCTACTTACTTACTCTTACTCATGTTAAGTCGGTATGACCTCCGGGCAGGGACTACACCGTCCCACCACCGGGCTTTAGGTGGCTCACTAATCCAGGATGCTACCCATTTAAGGGGTTTGTGCCGTGGAAAGGTTAAAAGCCAGAATTTTGATCCAACCTCTTGTGTCCCGCCTCCTCACGCGTGGCCGAAATATATCGGACTTCTACTCGTTCCAATTTACCAATTTATTATGTTAGATTGGTTAGCTTGTTAGGAATCAGTTAGAAGTCCATCACAATATCATTCGGTCACTATAAGGTACATTAAAGCACACACACACATTCATTCTCATTCATACATTTCATGAATTATACAAACTGTGAGTTAAGATAAACATTCAACAAGGAACAATATCATGTATTCACAAGTAAGCATAATAAATCCGATTCGTGCGTATTATCTTAATTGGTGATCAATTAGCACACAAGCACAAATCAGAGTAACCAAGGTAGCATACGGGGCATGAGAAGTTCATATCGTTCACCGTTGTACTTGCAACTGACTTTCCTTCGGTGTTCACAATTCAAGTCCTATAACATACATGCGATCGAGCGATTAATTAACTATAATTAACTTAACTCGTTATCTTTTATGTTTCCCTACTTATACTTACTATGTCTTTACAATTCTTACACTTACACCTTGTTTACTTACTCTTCATTACTTTTAAAACTTGGTTATACTCTTAATGACCTTTAACATCATTAATTAAGTACTAATTACCTTATACCATCATTACCATTCATTACCTCATCTTATATGCCACTTAATAAACTTTTTTTAGTTTTCTAGGTGGTCTGGGACATTGTCCGGGTCTTAAGTCCTGGACCACCCTGTGGTCTCAATTCTCGAATCGTTTTTGTTCATGGTCCAGTCCTTGTACATATGTCAAGTCCTGGACCAGAGTTGGTCTTACTCTTGAATGAAAATTTCAATTGGTCCGGGTCTTCTTACATAAGGTAAGTCCCGGACCATAGTATTGGCAACTTTCGGACAGTTTTATTGGGGTGGTCCGGGTCCTTGTATGGGACCTAAGTCCCGGACCACCCTACACCCTTACTCTCGGTTTGTTTTAATACACTGGTCAGGGACTTAGTCCTGGACTTAAGTCCCGACCCTGTTAAACTTTCTACAGATTTTAAGTTTTCAAAATCTGTTACAATGCTATCTTTGCCTAATTAATTCCCATTGCTCCTACACTAATCCCACATACTTAAGCACCTAATTAGCTTCCTAAACATGTCTAAATCCATTACCAACTTATCACTTCATTTCATACTAATTCACACACATATTTTCTAAGTTTTCATTCCAGCACTTACATTATTTTCCCTAGTTGTGTTTTGCTACAGATTTTGGTTCTCACTTCCTCCATTCCTAGTTTCCTTTCTAATGCCATTTCTAAGGTTTACAATGCATTCTCTATCTCTCTATCCTACCCACCACCTAGCTCCATTTAAAATCTGTTTTCAAAGTGTTTTTCTACCTAGCTCAAACTCTTAAGTGTTCTAGTTTCTAGGTAAAATTTGACATAGTCTCCCCTATATGTTTACATTCTCACCACATGTTTTATTCACATAATGCTGCCGCATATCACCTGTTTATAAACAACATCAATATACAACTACCCCAAGACAATACTAGCCATTAAACACCCATTTAATTCTTGCACTCAACATCTATTCAATCTAGATTTACACAAGTTTTCAAGTGTCTTTTAAAGCTTTTAAAACAGTTTAGTTTTCATCCACATTATACATACTACTCAATACCATTTATAATACTCATTTAAAGCTACTAAAAATCTGTTACACAATGCATTACAAAGCTACACAATGAGTGTAATTACCTTGTTTTCTTACTAGCTTTTCCCTTCTTTCTTTTTTCTTCTTCCTTTCCTTTCCTTCCCTCTCTTCCCACCGGTTATGGAGGTTCAATATTCTATAGCCACAGCCCATTACACACCACCATTTCAATACAACTAACCCTTAAATCATCTTAAGGCTTAAGGTAAATTTTTGGGTTTAGAAAATGACATTACCTTGCAAGTGAGTAGATGGGGTATAGAACAGCACAAGAGCAAGATTTCCACTCTCCAAAAGAAGCCAAAATCGGTTGGGCAAACAAGAATAGAAGCTTCAACTTAGAAATTTCTATTTGTAAATAAGAGCAAGAAATGCTAGTATTTTCGGATTCTTTTTTACCTTAGACCAACAAGGTGAAGAAGAGGCTTCTAATGGTGGTCTTCATCTTCAAAACCAAGAACACCATGGAGATGAAGTTGGTTGTTTTCGAATTTGGAAAAAAAGGGAAATGCTCTCCTTGATGAGGGGATACAATGGTACTATTTTGTAATTTTTGGAGAAGTTTAGAGGGTTCAATAAGAAGAGAGAAGTAGGTGTGCTGGAGGGGGCTCTCAAATCGCCATGGAAGGGGTTGCTTGAGAGAAAGAAAATGAGAGGGTGAGTGCAGTACGTGAGAGAATTAGAGGGAGTATGAGAGAGAGATATACTAAAGTAACTTATTTACTTTATTGTTTTGTCTATAGTGCATTAGGAGAAATAAAAGAGTGGGGGGGGGGGGGGGTAAAGCAGCCGGCCATCACAGCCCTCACAAGGGTTTCTAAAATTTTATTTGCAATAGTGGACACACTAGTTTAGTTTATTTACACTCTCACCCATAACTTCCCGGTTTTTACAGTTTTTACTATTTTCTCGTTTAATTGATTTTATTGGTTCTTGACCTTCATTAATGTTTATTAATGACTATTTGGTTGACCAAAATTATTATGAGTCTATTTGACCCGCTTAAAGTCGCGTTTTCCGGTTTCCTCGAAAAACGCGCTTTAAGGTTTGTTTGTGCTTTTAACCCGTTTTAAGGATCCGTTTTCTTCGGGATTTGTTCCCTCATGATTATTTAGTTGTAATTAAGCTTCTAAAATACTTATTAGCCTAATTAATCACTATTTTTTATACAGGGTATTTCAACTAACATAAACAAATCTAAATCCATAAACCGAATACAAAGATGAGTGAGCAAGATCTAAAAGCATATCAAATCTCTACAACATAGGATCATAATACAATCCGAGTCAAAGTGCGGTATCAAAAAACCAGTCCTCTACCTGAGGTCCCGCACTCCATCTTCACAACGATCAAGTACCTGTAATGGTTGTCGTATAGGCTCAATAAAACACTGAATACGCTAAAGCATGATCCTAGACCCTTAGGTCACTTGAGTTATTTAGCCATCTTGACATGAGATAAATTTCATGCTATTCCGGTTTACAGTTTATAATGAAAGTTGTAATTAACATATGCAAACATCAAGCAATTCATCCAATGCAATCACTACATTTCACAAGTAATCATTTACATAAACATACAATTAACGAGTAAATGCGTTAAACACGGAAGTCTCTTTTAGCGAACGGTACTCGCTACTTGGCCTAAAAGGCCCACTATACATCATTCATACTTACGAGAGTGGTTTAGGTCTCGTACTATTGGTTAGGTTGCATCTATTGTTTAGCCCACTTAATAATTATTCACTGACAGTCGCCATGTTAGTAAACGACATGTCCTCAACACTTACTCCTTTGTGTCACCTATTATATGGCGGGACACCAACAACAGTAGCCATCCCCTTAACGTGGGAAGTTTCGTTTCCTCCTTATGTCACCTATTGTATGACGGGACACCAACGGCCAAAGCCATTCCCTTTACGTGGGAACTCCGTCCAATGATCAGTCTGATCAAATGGAAAAACATACGAGTGGATCTGTAATAGTCATCCATCTCTATTGTGATCACTATGCGCAACCAGTTAGTTCAGAAACAACACTGGGTTTTCATCTCATACACCAATCCTCCATCATATGATTAATTAGCTTAATCATTTACCTAAGGTTTATAATTAGGTTATGGAGAATACATATTTAATACAGCTGCCTTCGAGGTCTTACGCAATCCCTAGAAGTCATCTAGGTCATATTCATGTTCGAGAACAATACTCTAGAGATCGGTATTACCGAGTCTCGTTCTTAAGTGTTTTACTTATGTTAATTAGGATTGGAATACCCGTCGTACTATAATAAGTAACGACCTCTCCTAATTTACTCGTACATAGGTCGAATGACAATCGATACCACTTAAGTTCGAAGGACGTCACGCACAATTTAATACTGCGAGAAAACGAGCAAGTAATTCACATAATACATGCATACACAATAAGCACACATATCGCTCTTAGACGATTAACACATATAATGTCTGAACCCAAGGAAGCCCTCAGGATGTTCAGACCACACCATTCACATACCGTACACCGTAATAATCGCTAGCGTGAAGATTCACGCTCGCCCGGTACTCCTCGTAGCCCTACGATGTGGAATATACGTAAAGCTACATTTAATCTCTAAGGTTAACACAATCTGGTATTTTCGAATAATCGCTATATCCAGTTACTTAACCCCCCTTACTTTGTTAGTTAAGGTTATTCGGGTTTTCGAAATTGTGGTCGGGGTTTGTTATTTCGTCGGTTTGTTACGTTACACATAACTCATAGTATTATTCTACTACTTAGGATTAAATCCTTGTAACTTATATAATGCATTCATAGGTTACAAATCTTGATGATATATATATACTCACTTGTGTATTTTTGTTTATATATATATAGCAACATAGTTTTTATGACTATATGTTACACTTGACCTTATAATTGTTAGCATCTTTATAAACTCTCATTTAATATTTAAGTTGGTCAACATGACCCTCATTGGTCAATTTAGTTGACTTGGTCATTTGTATTAGCTCGGTTAATTTATCCAAGTACATAAGTTTATATAATTCACATTACAACACTTGTATTATAGTTCACTCATTATTTAAAATGTTATACCTTAACATTAGAACTTTGTAACTAATGTTTTATGATTTATCTTCCCATCTTATAACATCCTTTACTTAGTATTATATGGTTCCCAACCATATTATATAATACACTTCACTTCATATATTCTTATATATATACATATGAATTATAAAACTCATTTGTTAAATGATATATCTTATCATTTTATGTGAGATAGGTAATCTCACTCATTGGCATTATTTTGTACAAACCCATATTAAGATTTTAATCCTAATGTTATAATACATTACTAAACTACTAAAGTTTATTAAATACCCCATCTTATTTTATAATTCTATTATCTCACCATTAGTCATATTATTTCATGTGATATCCCACACTTATACTAGTTTCATATTAATGACATTAATACTTTATAATTGTTATAACATTTATAACATTATAGACCATATTCTAAAATTCAATCCTAACATCTTTTTCTCGCACCAGCCCATTACTTTTTTTAAATTACAATATTACCACATAACATTATATAATGTTACACTTATACTCTTATATCATATAATATGACATTTTTATCTTATAATATATCCTATGGTTTGTACAACCTTTATTTAATTGCCGAACAGACCCATCTGCTCCAGCTCAATTCTCTCAACTCCCCACACTTTTCATTAATTACTAAGTGACCCCATTTATTTATTAAACTTAAATTATCACCTTTAAGCTATATATTATACATGTGTATTAATCTAACTCCAAATAATTTCCCAAAAATTACCAAAAATTTCCAATAGACCTCTAGTCTGTTATAGTCACCTTGTTAACTCAGATTTTTCAAAAATCACATTCTTACCCCATTTATTCTGTAATTTTTATAATTAACTTATAAGCTTGATTTAAAGTCATAAATAAATTATTTATATCATCTAATTTGGTCAAAGGCACTAATATGGTCAATGTTGACCTCCTGAAATCTGCCTTGACCATTAATTCCCAATATTTATGAATTTACCCCTAATTTCCTAGAAATTACACTTTAGCCCCAAACTTTGTAAAATTTTACAATTTCCATTTAAACTCATTTTAAGCCCTAACTTTCGGCTTTATTTTTCCATAACCCTCAAATTTATGTTTATTTATGGTTTTCCCTCAAACTTTATAATAATGACATAAATAACTTAAAATGTAATTTAAAGCTTAAATAAAATAATTAAAATGGCCTAAGTATATGGCCGTATTACAACTTTAACTTATAACATAAAATTACATATAAATGCTCATTAGAACATAAATTTTCTCAGATTTCACTTAAAGCCCCCAGAATTTTCATTATTTGCACTTTATCCCTTTTATATTATATTTATGACATTATAAGTCATTTTAACCCTAGGTAATTTGGCCAAATGTATTACATAACACTTTAGTACAATAATAAGTCAAATTAACCTATTATACCTTAATATCCCATGTGTTATACCCAAAATTTCAACCCCCCGGAGTAGTCTCTAAGGCATACGTGTTACAAAGGGCAAAAGGGGTCAAAAAGCACCAAGGGGGGATTTTCCAAGGATATTATCGGGATTTTCTATTTTCATATGACTTGTTCATTATCTCCAAACACTTCCAAATATCATAGTCATTATGAAAGGTATTTCATGATTTTCTGATAATATTTATTCTGGAAATTTAGCTTTTAATTCATATTATAAGCTAATTTCTTTAATTAACACATGAAATAACCTCAAAATAGAAATAATAAAAGGTTTCCAAAATTAAAATAAAATTGTCACATGGTTAGCATGACTACATACAGTCATAAACCAGAAATTATTTTATTTGGAACCTTAACCCAAAATTTAAAAGAGAATTCAATCATTTTTGCAATTTCTCTCTCCTATGGAAAATACCGAAATCAAAACAAAACGTCATGAACTTTTAACACAAGATAGAGGATGATTATTAGAGACTAATTCCGTTGGAATTTCATTATTTCGACTTTCCAATAATAAGTTATGAATTATGGGAGATTCCAGATTGTGAGATTTTTATCTAATCGGTTATTTATCAAAATAACCTGATTCTAACTCTCAAAATTCTTAAAATCATCTTTATTTTCAGTTAAAATTTCATAATTTTTATCTGTTATAACCCAAAGTTTCGAGTTATTTTATTTCGTTAAATGTTATTCTAAGTTGGCTCATGTCATCTAGGACATGGAAGTCCTTCTTAATTAAACCGGGGACGAGGAAGTCATTCCTCCCTTCCTTCTAAATTATGGTGAGATTATTCTCCTTTTAACATTTATTTTCTCTCAAATAATTCCCCTTCTAATCACGTCTCACGACTCCACTAACCCCGTCAGTTTTGAATATCCTCGGACGCTCCTTCCTTCTCTGTGCTTTCTCTCTCTGTTCTCTCTCTCAACTACTGCGTTCATCCAAGCGTTCAAATCTGCTGATTGTACTTCTGCAATCCGAGTTCTCCTGTCGATTCCTTCTCGGTGCAGTGTAAGGTAATCAACGTTGTTTCGTCCCTTGTCAATTTTGGAGTTCGGGATGTTTTTCCTTGTCTTAATCTCCCTCTGCAATCTGATTAGGAATCAGATTTTGGCCCGTCCTTCATCGATTCTGCTTCCGTTGACGTTCTCTGCGAGTTCGTAGGTGGATTCAGGTGAGAATTGTGTTGCGTTCTTCGAATTGCAGTTTCAGTTTTGGTAGATTTGACAGATCGGATTGAGGGTTCTTTCTCTGCTTTGTTACTCAGAGGTTCAGTGGCTGTTGATTGCATTTTTGGGTTTGCGCTGCTGCTGTTCGTGTCTGATTGCGCTGTCAGAATTGAATTGAGGGATTTGTCTCTGCTGTATACTGAGGTAGGTGGCTTTCGGATTCGATCCGTGTGTTCAGCCTTGGGGAGTTCGGATTTTGCAAATTAATTCAATGATTGCCTTGTGTTTGTGTGTGATTTGTGCCTGTTTTAATGCCATTTCAATGGATTAAGCCCCAAGGTTGTTTTGTAAATGCGTGTGTTGATTTGAGTTGGTTTTGTGCCTCTGTTCGTGTTGAATTCGCTTCTGTCTTCTGAGTTTTTCGGCATGTCCGAACTTCCGTCCGACCTTGGACGTTCGGACATGCCCTTCTGCGCTTAAACTTTCTAAAGTTTTCGCTGTGTCCGAACTTCTGTCCGAGCTTTGAAGTTCGGACACAGCCTTCTGCTTTCTCTGGTTTTGGCTTCGACTTGTGTCCGAACATTGATGTCCGGACACAAGTTCGGACTCTACACGTTCTGGTTTCCGAAGATCGTCCGAAACATCCGTCCGAACTTGGATGTTCGGACACCTCTGTCTCCTCTACTGTTTTAAAGTTCGACCTGTGTCCGAACTTCGTAGTTCGGACACATGTTCAGACATCTGTCTGATTTCGACTTCTGAGTCTCGACTTGTGTCTGAACATTGATGTCCGGACACAAGTTCGGACATGCCTCTGTTTTGACAATAACTTGCTCGTTTGAGCTCCGTTTTGACTTCCGTTTGCGGGTTGGATTCCCCTTCTGATTTCCAAGCCATCTATGTGCTTTCTGGTGCCTTTGGTGCACATATGCTTATCTGTATTTAAGCTTCTGTTTTGGGACCTAGTTATCTCTGTGTCTGAGCCTTTGGATGGCTGGTTTCGTTGTCTCGTAGCGCGCTATGTAGGATCCTTCTGTTCACGGGTGATGTTCCCCGTTCTGTTCACGGGTGTTTACACCTGTTCTGTTTACGAGTGAGGTTTCCTCGTTCTGTTCACGAGCTGGTTGCTCGTTCTGTCTGTATGCTGTGATCGCTAGTGTCCCACTCTGTTTTCTGCTTCTGTCTGCTTCTGACTCTGTTTAGTCCTCCATTGTATGGACTTCTGTTCTGCCTTCTGACCTATTTATGGATTCCTTTGACTCCTTCTGATTTGTCAATATTCTGTAAAAATTTTTGAGCATGCTGGTTGATGAAGTTGGTCATCTACTGGGCATAGTTGTGTGCTCATTCCCCTACTTTATCTAACATTGCAGATTGATCAGCGAGGGTCACTTTGCATCTCTGGAGTTTAGTTCATTTTGATATTTGATTCGTTTGAGACTTTGTATTTGAATTTGAGCCTTTGGGCCTCTTCTGTTAGCTTTTGCTTTTGATATTCGTTTTGGTGGGTTCTGTAATACTTTTGGGATGTTACGACATCATTTCGGTTACACTTTATTTAAGTATTTCGTTTGGGCCTTATTTGCTTATCTGTTTAAGTTTGCTTATTAGAGCCTTGCGTTATTATGTAATAATACGCGGCGTGTAATACCCCTAACTCCTAGGCCAGTGTTTGGGGGTGTTACATTTAGTGGTATCAGAGCCAGGTTCTAATCTGCTGGGATTTTAAGTTAGCCAGTCAGTCAGAAATGTCAGTGCTAGTATCTGAGTTTAACTGCTTGTGTTGGACTTTCAGAATGCCGCCAAGAAGGCTCCAGGAAATGTTGCCTGATGCTGTTCAGCAGTTCATGACGCAGCTCATGCAGACCATGGCTGCAGGAGGTGGACCAGCTGGAGGAGGACCAGCTGGCGGAGCAGGCCCAGCTGGGGCAGATGCTGGAGGGAGGAACGTGAAGGCGCTTCAGGAATTCATGAAGCTGAAGCCGCCGTCGTTCGATGGGGCAAGAGATCCCTAGGAGGGCCAGCCACTGACTGTCGGAGGTGGAGGACTTGCTACGAGTCATGGGCTCAGAGGAGGAGCAGAAGGTGGACTTCGCCACCTTTCTGTTCAAGGCCGAAGCCAAGGAGTGGTGGAGGTCAGTTATGGGGAGATTCCCACAGCCTGGACGTGGGAGCAGTTCACTGGGGAGTTCAACAAACAGTTCTACCCCGACGTCTACAAGGATCAGCGCATTCTGGAGTATAACCGACTACGCCAGGGTCGGGACATGAGCGTTGAGGAGTATGTGCGCAAATTCATCAGTCTGTCTAAGTTTGCACCTGAGCCTGACGAGCATAGGAAGGCCAGGAAGTTTGAGAGCGGCCTGAGGCCTGATATCCATTCTGCTGTGACGCCTCTGCGTCACAAGACCTTCAGGGACGTAGCTGATGTCGCCCTGTTGGTAGAGGCTGACTTGAGAGGTCGCCAGTCTGGAGGGAAGGACCAGAAAGAGGAAGCAGAGGTCCGACGAGAGCGACAGGAGGGATCAGTCTGCTTCTCAGAAGAAGCAGTCTACTGGAGACCGAGCTGGAGACCACTCTGGGGACCGTTCGCGAGATAGAGGTGGTTCGTCTTCATCAGCTCCCGCTCCGAAGTGCGGGTCTGTGGCAAGTTTCATAGAGGCCAGGACTGCTACAGGAAGTCGGAGCCTGCTTCAAGTGTGGGTCCTTAGAGCATAGGATGCTGATTGCCTCATGCTGAGAGGAGCAGAGGTAGCTCTGGAGGTGGAGCTGGAGGGTCTGCTTCAGGGTCTAGAGATCGAGACCGGGCTGAGCAGAAGAAGCCCCAGGGCTAGGCCAGAGTATACGCGATGGCTGGAGAGAGATATCGATCGACTGACAGAGTTGTCAAAGGTATTCTCCAGCTGTCTTCTCGTTCTGTTTTCTGTTTGTTTGACTCTGGAGCCACCCACTCTTTTTTTCTGCTGAGTCGGTGGGGTGAGCTCGGTTTGCCTGTTGTTGCCCTGGGTGTTGAGCTGTGTGTGCATAGTCCATTGGTTAGGGACTCTTCTATGTTGTTGAATTCTGTCTGTAAAGCTAGTCCTGTGTTAGTCAAGAATAGGATTCTGTGTGCTGACCTCATCCCGATGGAGATGACTAGTTTTGAGTGATCCTGGGCATGGATTGGCTTGCCGCGCACCATGCCCACATTGATTGTGCCGCTTCGAGAGTCACTTTTGAGGAGCCGGGCCAGCCCCGTTTGATTGTAGCAGGGAATGGACTCCCGTGCTCGCCGCCAGTCATATCAGCTATGCAGGCTTTCGCTTTCTGAGGAAAGGATGCCAGGGATATCTGTGCTACATCCCTGAGGTTCGCAAGGATGCGAAGTTGGAGGAGATTCCAGTGGTCAGAGACTTTCCAGATGTGTTCCAGGATGACGTACCTGGGCTTCCCTTGTTAGAGAGGTGGAGTTCTCGATCGAGCTCGCACCTGAGACTCAGCCCATTTCTAGGCCCCATACCGGATGGCGCCTGCTGAGCTCAAGGAGTTGAAGGTCCAGTTGCAGGAGCTGCTGGATAAGGGATTCATTTGCCCTAGTGTGTCGCCTTGGGGAGAGCGGTGGTTATTTGTAAGAAGAAGGACAGGTAGCATGCGGTTTTGTGCATTGACTACAGGGAGCTCAACAAGGTTACCATTAAGAATAGGTATCCTCTCCGCGCATAGACGACTTGTTCGACCAGTTAGCAGGAGCTAAGGGTTTTCGAAGATCGATCTGAGGTCGGGATATCATCAGCTGAGGATTAAGGCAGACGACGTGCCTAAGTCCGCTTTCAGGACTCGTTATGGACACTACGAGTTCCTAGTGAGCCATTCGGTCTGACGATAATGCGCCTTCTGTATTTATGGATATGATGAACAGAGTCTTCAAGCCGTTTTTGGACCAGTTTTGGTGGGTTTATTGATGACATCTTGGTGTATTCCAAGAGTGCTGAGGAGCAACGAGGAGCATTTGAGGACTGTTCTCCAGACTCTGAGGGAGAACGAGTGTACGCGAAGCTGAAGAAGTGTGAGTTCTGGTTGGATCAGGTGGGTTTTTGGGACATGTGGTCTCTAAGGATGGTCTCTCCGTGGATCCGGAGAAGATTAGGGCTATTACTGAGTGGGCCGGCCTACTAATGTTGGGGAGATCGTAGCTTCCTAGGACTAGCGGGCTACTATCGCAAGTTTGTGGAGGGCTTCTCCAAGTTGGTGATCCCGTTGACTCGTCTGCTTCAGAAGGATGTGAAGTTCGAGTGGAGCGATGCCTGTGAGCAGTGTTTTCTGGAGCTGAAGAAGAGGTTGACTACTGCGCCGATCTTGACTCTTCCGGAGGGGACCGAGGGTCTTGAGGTTTTCTGTGATGCGTCCCATAGGGGACTTGGGTGTGTGCTGATGCAGCATGGGAAGGTAGTAGCATATGGCTCTCGTCAGTTGAAGCCATATGAGAAGAACTATCCGACCCACTGACCTGGAGTTAGCTGTTGTTGTGTTGCTTTGAAAATTTGGAGGCACTATCTGTATGGAGCAGCGTGCAAGGTTTATACGGACCATAAGAGCCTCAAGTATCTGTTCACTCAGAAGGAGTTGAACTTGAGGCAGAGGAGGTGGCTGAGTTGCTACACGATTATGATCTGGAGATCCTCTACCATCCTGGTAGAGCGAACGTTGTGGCTGATGCGCTCAGTAGGAGGGGTCCGTCTGGGACCGTTTGTGCTTTGTCTGGTGTGCAGAGGTCCGCTATCGAGTTACAGCGTATGGGTGTCTGGGTTGTTCGTCCAGAGAGGTCTGGGATGTTGGCAGCGTTGCAGATTCAGCCTACCTTGATCGACCGGATCAAGGCCAGTCAGGAGCTCGACGCCGGTTTGTGTAAGATCAGGGACGAGATTGCTACTGGTCAGGAGTCCGAGTTCCGAGTTTCAGAGGACGGCTGTTTGAGGTTCAGAGACCGTGTATGCGTGCCGGCGGACGACACTTTGAGACGTGAGATCATGCAGGAGGCTCATGGAGCTCCTTACTCGGTACACCCAGGCGGGGTGAAGATGTACCGGGATCTACGGGAGACATTCTGGTGGGGCAACATGAAGAGGGATATTTCTGATTTTGTATCCAGATGTAGGACCTGTCAGCAGGTCAAAGCTGAGCATCAGAGACCAGCTGGGTTGCTTCAGCCTCTTCCCGTTCCGGAGTGGAAGTGGGAGAGCGTCGGTATGGACTTCGTCATGGACTGCCTAAGACTCCGAGGGGCTTTGATGCAGTTTGGGTTATTGTGGACCGACTCACGAAGAGCGCTCACTTCTTGCCTGTCAGGAAGACTTTCAGCTTGCATCGCTTGGCTTAGTTGTACATGGATGAGATTGTGCGTCTACATGGGGTTCCCGCTTCTATTGTGTCTGATCGAGATCCGAGGTTCGTGTCCAGATTCTGGCAGAGTTTGCATCAGGCTATGGGTACGAAGTTGTCTTTCAGCTCAGCATATCATCCTCAGTCGGACGGTCAGACAGAGAGGACGAATCAGGTCCTTGAGGACATGCTCAGAGCATGTGTGTTGGACTCCGGGGCAGCTGGGATCAGCACGTTGCATTGATTGAGTTCGCTTATAATATAGCTTCCAGACCAGTATCGGGATGGCTCCGTTTGAGGCCTTGTATGGCAGGAGATGCATGTCACCCATCTGTTGGGATGATCTGAAGGAGAGAGCCGTGATTGGTCCAGACTTGGTTCGGGATGTAGTGGGCAAGATTCAGTTTATCAGGGAGCGTTTGCTGGTGGCTCAGAGTCGTCAGAAGAGCTACGCTGATCAGAGGAGGTGACCTCTAGAGTTTGAGGTGGGCGACCATGTGTATCTGAAGGTTTCTCCAGTGCGAGGAGTTGTTCGGTTTGGGAAGAGAGGCAAGCTTAGCCCTCGTTTTGTGGGTCCTTTTGAGATCCTAGAGAGGATCGGACCGGTTGCCTATCGTTTGGCTCTGCCTCCATCTTTAGCAGCAGTGCACAGTGTGTTCCATGTTTCTATGCTGAGGAAGTATATTCCGGACCCGTCGCATGTGATTGATTTCAGTCCGCTTCAGTTGAGGGAGGACTTCACATTCGAAGCAGCTCCTTCGAGGATTTTAGCCCGGGATGTTTGTAAGCTCAGAAGTAAGACCATGCCCTTGGTGAAGGTGCAGTGGTCGGGTCAGTTCGAGGAAGAGGCGACCTGGGAGGTCGAAAGCGAAGTTCGTTCTAAGTTTCCCGCCCTCTTCGATCAGTAGGTATGTTTTAATTTCGAGGACAAAATTCTTTTAAGGGGGAGGTGATGTTATAACCCAAAGTTTCGAGTTATTTTATTTCGTTAAATGTTATTCTAAGTTGGCTCATGTCATCTAGGACATGGAAGTCCTTCTTATTTAAACCGGGGACGAGGAAGTCATTCCTCCCTTCCTTCTAAATTATGGTGAGATTATTCTCCTTTTAACATTATTTTCTCTCAAATAATTCCCCTTCTAATCACGTCTCACGACTCCACTAACCCCGTCAGTTTTGAATATCCTCAGACACTCCTTCCTTCTCTGTGCTTTCTCTCTCTGTTCTCTCTCTCAACTACTGTGTTCATCCAAGCGTTCAAATCTGCTGATTGTACTTCTGCAATCCGAGTTCTGTTGTCGATTCCTTCTCGGTGCAGTGTAAGGTAATCAACGTTGTTTCGTCCCTTGTCAATTCTGGAGTTCGGGATGTTTTTCCTTGTCTTAATCTCCCCTCTGCAATCTGATTAGGAATCAGATTTTGGCCCGTCCTTCATCGATTCTGCTTCCGTTGACGTTCTCTGCGAGTTCGTAGGTGGATTCAGGTGAGAATTGTGTTGCGTTCTTCGAATTGCAGTTTCAGTTTTGGTAGATTTGACAGATCGGATTGAGGGTTCTTTCTCTGCTTTGTTACTCAGAGGTTCAGTGGCTGTTGATTGCATTTTTGGGTTTGCGCTGCTGCTGTTCGTTGTCTGATTGCGCTGTTCAGATTGAGGGATTTGTCTCTGCTGTATACTGAGGTAGGAGGCTTTCGGATTCGATCCGTGTGTTCAGCCTTGGGGAGTTCGGATTCTGCAAATTAATTCAATGATTGCCTTGTGTTTGTGTGTGATTTGTGCCTGTTTTAATGCCATTTCAATGGATTAAGCCCCCAAGGTTGTTTTGTAAATGCGTGTGTTGATTTGAGTTGGTTTTGTGCCTCTGTTCGTGTTGAATTCGCTTCTGTCTTCTGAGTTTTTCGGCATGTCCGAACTTCCATCCGACCTTGGACGTTCGGACATGCCCTTCTGCGCTTAAACTTTCTAAAGTTTTCACTGTGTCCGAACTTCTGTCCGAGCTTTGAAGTTCGGACACAGCCTTCTGCTTTCTCTGGTTTTGGGCTTCGACTTGTGTCCGAACATTGATGTCCGGACACAAGTTCGGACTCTACACGTTCTGGTTTCCGAAGATCGTCCGAACATCCGTCCGAACTTGGATGTTCGGACACCTCTGTCTCCTCTACTGTTTTAAAGTTCGACCTGTGTCCGAACTTCGTAGTTCGGACACATGTTCGGACATCTGTCTGATTTCGACTTCTGAGTCTCAACTTGTGTCCGAACATTGATGTCCGGACACAAGTTCGGACATGCCTCTGTTTTGACAATAACTTGCTCGTTTGAGCTCCGTTTTGACTTCCGTTTGCGGGGTTGGATTCCCCTTCTGATTTCCAAGCCATCTATGTGCTTTCTGGTGCCTTTGGTGCACATATGCTTATCTGTATTTAAGCTTCTGTTTGGGACCTAGTTATCTCTGTGTCTGAGCCTTTGGATGGCTGGTTTCGCTGTCTCGTAGCGCGCTATGTAGGATCCTTCTGTTCACGGGTGATGTTCCCCGTTCTGTTCACGGGTGTTTACACCTGTTCTGTTTACGAGTGAGGTTTCCTCGTTCTGTTCACGAGCTGGTTGCTCGTTCTGTCTGTATGCTGTGATCGCTAGTGTCCCACTCTGTTTTCTGCTTCTGTCTGCTTCTGACTCTGTTTAGTCCTCCATTGTATGGACTTCTGTTCTGCCTTCTGACCTATTTATGGATTCCTTTGACTCCTTCTGATTTGTCAATATTCTGTAAAATGTTTTGAGCATGCTGGTTGATGAAGTTGGTCATCTACTGGGCATAGTTGTGTGCTCATTCCCCTACTTTATCTAACATTGCAGATTGATCAGCGAGGGTCACTTTGCAGCTCTGGAGTTTAGTTCATTTTGATATTTGATTCGTTTGAGACTTTGTATTTGAATTTGAGCCTTTGGGCCTCTTCTGTTAGCTTTGCTTTTGATATTCGTTTTGGTGGGTTCTGTAATACTTTGGGATGTTACGACATCATTTCGGTTACACTTTATTTAAGTATTTCGTTTGGGCCTTATTTGCTTATCTGTTTAAGTTTGCTTATTAGAGCCTTGCGTTATTATGTAATAATACGCGGCGTGTAATACCCCTAACTCCTAGGCCAGTGTTTGGGGGGTGTTACATTATCGGCCTGCAACATATTTTAAAAAATCAGATTCCCTTAGAGCACAAAATCAGGGTTTTAGATAAAAATCTTGTTCTATCAACATGGCCTTGCTCTTTCTATAAAAGGACCTTCCAAAAACGACCTAGGGCAGAGGAGAACATTCCCATAGTCAGGGAACACAGCCGTCTACTTGCCTCCCACGTTTTCAACACTCCCAATACCGAAACTCTACCAAAATCATCCCAAAATCACCAAAACACATTCTTTCTTCTCCCATTGAACTTCCAAGCATCAAAACACCACAAATACAGAACCAAAACGTGCTTAACAACACAAGGAAGAAGAGGTCAGAAGCTCGGGTCAAAGTCGAACCGGATCGGCCACCAACGAAGCTTTCAGAGATTCCCGACGTGAAGGAACAACAAATTTTCAAATCAAAACAGGGTAAAAACCAAATTCTCTAACCCTTCTGGCGTAAATACACTTCTGGTTAAAATTGCTAACCAAATTGATTTTTCCTTGCTTCTGGATTAAAGTTTGTTTGTGTTTCCTTCTAACTTGTTCGTTAAGTTTCGCATTAAATTCGATTTCAAATTGAAAACTTTCAATCACTAACGTCTTGTACATCTTTCAGGCTACACACCCATAAAATTTGAGCTCAAAACACACCGTCGGGAACATCCCAAACGCCGCCGTCCGAGGGCGGTCCACACCCACGGACGCTATGTCCGGGGTCCCGGACGCCTTGTCCGTAAGCCCGGACGCCCCCGGACGGTGGCGGTATTTCAAAATTTTCAAAATTTAGGTTTTCTAAAATAATGTCCAGGCCCACGGACATCCTGTCCGTGGCCCCGGACCTTGCAAAATTGTGTTTTCTGTTTAATTTGACTTTTAGGTTCACATAGGTTAGCTAGGGTCCGTGGGTTCGGACATTAGGTCCGTAGCCACGGACGGAAACAAAATTTGACCTAATTCTGCCTCTGAAACCCTAGTTTAGGAATCTTTAATTTTCTGTCAAAAAATGCTAAAAACACAAAAAAACAGAAGCTCGCGCACTTAGGTTAAAACGACTCGTAAGAAGCCGTAATTAAACTAAGTAGAGGAAAAACGACTTCTAGGGTAATGAAAGTTATTGAACCCTAATTAAGTCGAATATCAAGCCCCCGAACCCGAACTCTCCTTTCCTAATTTGATCTAGGTAAAAATTAGGTGGTGACTCATAATAGGTTCCAGTGAGCTAGCTTAGGTTTTAATAATTATTGTTTTATGACATAGTTATTAATCTTAGGTTTATAGTGGACCTAAAACCCGACTAGATCCCAATCAATTTAATCAACATAGGATAGGGTTTAAAATCGAGGCTCACAGACTGGCGACTCTGCTGGGGACTAACCTCTTAATTTTAACTTGTTTAATTTTAAGAAAGAGGGCTTAACTTGAAAGATGTTTATTTATGGCTTTTATTACATTGTTTATTTACTTTTGTGCGCAATTTGAATTTTTGTACCCTTGCATCATATGAGAGCGAGGGTCCACATAAACCAATTTCACCCCGGGACCTGTTTGAGGGTCCCCTGTCAGGGACTCACACCTTTTAGGTGATTGAATAAGTGGGGGAAAAGAGGAGGGTGTCGTCTAACCACACCCCCTTAATACCTGGGCTTTAGCCCCAAGCATTTTCCTGGCAGTACCCTTACCTAGCCCATTGTTTGGTCAGTCAAAGACCCGACCGTAGACGCACACCTTCAGGTGATGTGAAAAAGGGGGGAAGCCTAAAGAGAATAGCGTGCAAGCCCTATTCCTTTGTGGTGACCTGGGCCCGCGCCCCAAGCACCTCTCCGGATCGATCCTTACCCGAATTGGATAAGCGACAGGTGAGGACATGTTGAATTTGTGTGGCCTTGTTTGCTTGTATGATCGGCCCACTACCCAGCCTAGAAACTGATAGGAATTTCTCCTACATCAACCTAGCCCAACCCGAATTTACGGCTTTATTGTTTGCAGCCCAAAGGCCTTGTTTGGTTTGAATGAATTGATTGTTCGGGCTCAGGCCCAAAAGTTTAGACTTAGGTGATTTCTCTCTTTCAGCCCAATTTGAATTATCAACAACTTAGTTCTAGGCCCGTGAAAAACAAATCCACCTAAAGCAATCCGTGAAAATCCATCGGGCCTCTTCATTTCTAGGCCCATTCTGGTTTAAGAAAAACTTCCACTCGGGCTTAGGCCTAAAATTCTAGATTTAGGTGTCATCTTTTAGGCCTAATCAGAGTTACTTGACCCACACAAGTTTGAAGTTAGAACACCATCTTACCAAGTATTCCTTCCCGGCCCAGAACTTCAGTCCAGTCCTCTTTATTTTCTGACGGCATTTTGAAAACAGGTAAACTGTCATCACAAGCATGGAGGGAAAAGGAAGGTTAGTTACACCAGAGGATAGAATGGCAGAGATAGAGCTTAGGCTAAAAGCCATGGAGGAAGCCGTAGAAGAGTTGAGAAACAAGATCAACTCTCGGGATGCGGACTTTCATAGAGCCGCTAATGCAAAAGAGAATGGCCAAGCTGAACTAGAAGCCATGATGGCTGCCATGGAGCGGAGACATGGTGCTGTCAGGGATGCCATGGAATCCAACTATATTGTTGTAATTGAAGAATTGAAGGCAAAGGTTCTCTCCTGGAGGCCAAACGTCAAGCTCAGGACGAACTAGCGGGCAGGCTTCTTAACTCTCTTCATGATCGTACAGAAGCTGGCCCCATCTGGGCCCAGGGTTCACAGGGAAATGTCGCGGAACTTGTTACAAAATTCCAGAAAGCTATTAAGCAGCTGGAAGTGGTCAACCAGGCAGCAACTTGTATTCAAGGTTGCACCCGAAAAAGGACTAGACAGCATGAAGAAGGCGTCAGTGGGTGGATAGGAGGACCACGTTAGGACGTTAGAGCAATAGGGTCACCACAGCAGAACCCTGATCTGAGACAATTTACTAATATCGGCCAGACGCTAAGTCAAGCGCTTGAGGAACTTCAAAGGAGAAGTTTGCTACAACCAAAGGCCCCGAAGGCAGGACTTGCTCGATTGGGGAAAGATCTGAACCAATTCTGTCACTACCATCAGCTTCCCGGTCATGACACTGACCATTGCAGGGCCTTGCAGCATAAGATCCAAGACTTTATTGACCAGGGATTTCAGTTCTCGAAGCGCGAGAACATTTTCGGAAGTTCCATGCCAGAGCATCGCTAGGAGTTATCTTTATTTTTGTTTCCCTACTTGTTTCCTTAGTCATTCGGTGTAGTTTTTCTTTTTTTTTCCTTAATTAGCTTAGTTGGTCGTTGCCTTTCTTTGAAATAGTCTAAACAATAAGGGATTTTTGTTGTCACACTTGTCTGCTATTAATAAGAGAAATGTTCGTTTTGCTTTCATAAAAAGTCTGAATTGGTATTTATACATTCATTCTCGCATCTTTCGAAAAAAAGCATGCTGTCTCATGGAACTCACCTGCAAGTGTTATAAGGTAGAACCCTTGTTTTCACCAATTCCTCTGTGCAAAGCCACCACTCCGCATACGGACACCACTTTCATCATATACATCCCATATGTCTCACCACTCCACTTTCTCAACACTCCACCAAATACGTGAAGCCAAAATTTGTTCTCACAAAATCACCCATCACCTCCCCACAAGATCACCTCATCACCACTCATCATTACACACACAGCCATCCACCACAAGTAACCAAGGTACCCAAAGGGCTCGTCAAAAACCCCACAGCAATATCGGGGGCAATCTGAGTTAAGGAACGATAATGTTTATATCTTTTGTTTAAATGTGCAAACAAGTCTCTGAGTGTATACTTCGCGAGAGTGTCGTGAGCGGTAAAACCAAGAGCGAAAGAGCGTTTCATTTTTTACACGACTCCAGAGAGGCCACATTCAAAGGTAAGGTAAACGGCATAACTCCAACCAAAGGAGATAATTTGTAAATTTACACTTAAACCTATGAAAAGTAACAAAGAACGGATACACAACTATTAGGGATGACGAAGCATCTAGGTACAGCACCACACAGCCAAAAAGCTTGTGAACCCTGACATTACACCCTAGGCACCCTCGCTGAGCTTTTCATATATGACCTCTTTTACAACACTACAAGCTCCATAAAAAAGCCAGCCAATGATGAATAACCGACCCGGTGACCAAAGGAAGCAAGGAGCCCGACTTCCGAGCAGCAACTTCACAAGTCCAAAGAAGCAAAACTGCTACCAGCATGACGAAGCGATCCGCAAATGGTCCCAAAGTGACACAGGATCCAAATGAGCTAACATCAAAAACAACTCTCAAAGTTCAAAGCCGGGAAACACAAGAACCCCGAAGGAAAGGAGATTCAAAGAAAGGCAAATCTGAAAAGCCTCGAAGAAATCCAAAATCGGAAAAAGAGAGAAGATGCAAGGAACAATCCAAAAGTTCCAAGTCCCAAGTCCACAAGCGAAGTCATCACGAAGTAGCCGAACGACTTCAAGGCAAAGAAGACAAGTCGGGAGACGGTGCAAGTTGCAGCTTTGGTCATCCTTAAAGCTCCACATATCCTAAACATTCCTCCGTTATCCTGTTGTCATTCATCACACCCATAGCCATGTTATAAGCTCAAAAGACTTCCGACTTAGTAGTTGTGTATCCAATCATGTGAAAGTAACAGGTTGAATGCGTAAATCTAATAAATGTCAAATTCAATGGTTGAGAAGTTGTGACCGTAAGCGAGAAACGAGTGCAAACACCAAACATGTTGAGTGTAGGTTAGGAAGCACCACATCAAAACATAAGCCTTGACCCTGTAAGGATAAGACTTGTTCGCACGTTTAACCAAAGAAAATACTGGGGGGAATCGATCGTTCTGATCGATTGCCATGAATTCTAGCTCAGATTGTCTTGAGGGAAAATACTGGGGGCAATTGTTGGTTCCAACAATTGCTGTGACAACGCCAATTGGAACCCAAAGCTCAAACATCACCACCGCCATCGTACATCACACAGGCCCGTCCTAAGCCCTACCTCCACATTTAAACACCTCCCAGGCCCGTCCTAAGCCCTACCCACATTTAAACATCCTCAGGCCCGTCCTAAGCCCTACCTCCACATCCAAACATTCACAGGCCCGTCATGAGCCTTACCATCTCCAGGTTTGCCATAAGCCTTAGTCCTTCTACATTCATCATGCATCTAACACATTTTCACTTAGATCCAACCTTTAGGCTCGTCATAAGACCTAGATCCAACCTTTAGGCTCGTCATAAGACCTTGTTCCAACCTTTAGACTTGTCATAAGACCTAGATCCAACCTTTAGGCTCGTCATAAGACCTAGATCCAACCTTTAGGCTCGTCATAAGACCTAGATCCAACCTTTAGGCTCGTCATAAGACCTAGATCCATCCTTAGGCTCGTCATAAGACTGATCCACCCATAGGCTTGTCATAAGACCTAGATCCTTCCTTAGGCTCGTCATAAGACCTAGAACCGTCGTCTTTAGGCTCGTCATAAGACCTAGTTGCATTCCCTTAGGCTCGTAGCAAGACCTAGCATTACCTTTTAGTTTACCCACTCTCATCAAACACATTGCATTCATCTCATTCATATAGGCTCGTCATAAGACCTAGTTACATTATCCAGGGGGCGCGTCACAAGACCTGGCGATAGAAAGTTGGCGAGGTGATGGCAATAAATCCTCCTTTTGCGATGTCAACTTATTTTTGGGATCAACGAATGGTGGGCAAAGGCAATAAGTCCCTAGGGTTTTTACCAGGAGTTATCCCTGCACACCGGCTTGGGGGGCGATGGCAATAAGTCCACATTGGGTCCAGCCAGGAGCATTGGCACGGGTTTCGGTCCCCAGAAGCATCCGAGCATCATCCGCATCATCAAGCATCAGCATCATCAACATCAGCATCATCAACATCATCAGCATAATAAGCATCACTAACATATCAGCATTCCTGCATCTACACATTATTTCATTTTCATCATTTTCAGGCAGTCAACACCTTAGAATAGTTTGGCATCATTTTCATCATCTTCAGGTAGTCAACGCCTTAGAATAGCTTGACATCTTTTCATTCAGTTTAGGTAGTCGACGCCTTCGAATAGCTCGACATAACTTCATCTTCGCTTATAGGTAGTCAACGCCTTAGAACCGCTTGACATTATTTCATTTTGTTTCTCACTTTTAGGTAGTCAACACCTTAGAATAGCTTGACATCATTTTCATCATCTTCAGGTAGTCAACGCCTTAGAATCGCTTGACATTTACTTCATCATTTCATTTTTAGGTAGTCAACGCCTTAGAATCGCTTGACATTTACTTCGTCATTTCGTTTTTAGGTAGTCAGTGCCTTAGAATAGCTCGACACAATCCACATATAGGGTCTTTTAAGATTCCAAAATTTTGGGGTGTCACTCAGGCATCAACTAGTCTTTTCATCTTCATTACAAAGCCTAGTTGACAGGGGGCAATCTGTTATACCCAAAATTTCAACCCCCCGGAATAGTCTCTAAGGCATACGTGTTACAAAGGGCAAAAGGGGTCAAAAAGCACCAAGGCGGGATTTTCCAAGGACATTATCGGGATTTTCTATTTTCATATGACTTGTTCATTATCTCCAAACACTTCCAAATATCATAGTCATTATGAAAGGTATTTCATGATTTTCTGATAATATTTATTCTGGAAATTTAGCTTTTAATTCATATTATAAGCTAATTTCTTTAATTAACACATGAAATAACCTCAAAATAGAAATAATAAAAGGTTTCCAAAATTAAAATAAAATTGTCACATGGTTAGCATGACTACATACAGTCATAAACCTGAATTATTTTATTTGGAACCTTAACCCAAAATTAAAAGAGAAATTCAATCATTTTTGCAATTTTCTCTCTCCTATGGAAAATACCGAAGTCAAAACAAAACGTCATGAAATTTTTACACAAGATAGAGGATGATTATTAGAGACTAATGCCGTTGGAATTTAGTTATTTCAACTTTCCAATAATAAGTTATGAATTATGGGAGATTCCAGATTGTGAGATTTTATCTAATCGGTTATTATCAAAATAACCCGATTCCAACTCTCAAAATTGTTAAAAATCATCCTTTATTTTCAGTTAAAGTTTCATAATTTTTATCGGCCTGAAACATATTTTAAAAAATCAGATTCCCTTAGAGCACAAAATCAGGGTTTTAGATAAAAATCTTGTTCTATCAACATGGCCTTGCTCTTTCTATAAAAGGACCTTCCAAAAATGACCTAGGGCAGAGGAGAACATTCCCATAGTCAGGGAACACAGCCGTCTACTTGCCTCCCACGTTTTCAACACTCCCAATACCGAAACTCTACCAAAATCATCCCAAAATCACCAAAAACACATTCTTTCTTCTCTCCATTGAACTTCCAAGCATCAAAACACCACAAATACAGAACCAAAACATGCTTAACAACACAAGGAAGAAGAGGTCAGAAGCTCGGGTCAAAGTCGAACCGGATCGGCCACCAACGAAGCTTTCAGAGATTCCCGACGTGAAGGAACAACAAATTTTTCGAAATCAAAACAGGGTAAAACCAAATTCTCTACCCTTCTGGTGTAAATACACTTCTGGTTAAAATTGCTAACCGAATTGATTTTTCCTTGCTTCTGGATTAAGGTTTGTTTGTGTTTCTGCCTTCTAACTTGTTCGTTAAGTTTCGCATTAAATTCGATTTCAAATTGAAAACTTTCAATCACTAACGTCTTGTACATCTTTTAGGCTACACACCCATAAAATTTGAGCTCAAAACACCGTCGGGAACATCCCAAACGCCGTCGTCCGAGGGCGGTCCGCACCCACGGACGCTATGTCCGGGGTCCCGGACGCCTTGTCCGTAAGCCCGGACGCCCCCGGACGGTGGCGGTATTTCAAAATTTTCAAAATTTAGGTTTTCTACTAAAATAATGTCCGGGCCCACGGACATCCTGTCCGTGGCCCCGGACCTTGCAAAATGCGTTTTTCTGTTTAATTCGACTTTTAGGTTCACATAGGTTAGCTAGGGTCCGTGGGTTCGGACATTAGGTCCGTAGCCACGGACGGAAACAAAATTTGACCTAATTCTGCCTCCGAAACCTAGTTTAGGAATCTTTAATTTTATTTTAATTTTCTGTCAAAAAATGCTAAAAAACACAAAAACAGAAGCTCGCGCACTTAGGTTAAAACGACTCGTAATAAGCCGTAATTAAACTAAGTAGAGGAAAAACAACTTCTAGGGGTAATGAAAGTTATTGAACCCTAATTAAGTCGAATATCAAGCCCCCGAACCCGAACTCTCCTTCCCTAATTTGATCTAGGTAAAAATTAGGGGCGACTCATAATAGGTTCCAGTGAGCTAGCTTAGGTTTTAATAATTATTGTTTTATGACATAGTTATTAATCTTAGGTTATAAGTGGACCTAAAACCCGATTAGATCCGAATCAATTTAATCAACATAGGATAGGGTTTAAAATCGAGGCTCACACCATGGCTTTATTTAATTACTTAACAATAATTAACTTAAAGCTTTAATAACATAACAAATTATACTTACTTGATTTAAGCCACCAAAATCAACAATCAAACTTAGTAACTCATGGCCTAAATTAATTAAGAGCATAAGTTAGTATTTAGCTCAAAACTTGGATATAAACTTGATTAGCAAGTCATTAGGGTTAGTAATTTACTTACTTCTCCAAAGATGATCTTTTAAGCTTGATTTTCCACCCTTTTATCAAGAACAATTTCCATGGAGATACACACCATTTCGGCCACAATTTGACAAAGAAAGAAAGGCTCAAGTTAGCTCTTGAAAGACTTAATAACTTAAGGAACATAAAGGTGTAAAAATGGACTTAAGGAACCATAATTTTACCTTGGTGTTTCAAGGTTGTCCCTAGGTCTTCACGCCTGATTTTTAAAGTACAAAATGAGTGTTAATTATCCTTCAAAGTTATGCTCAATGAGCTGATTAAAGTAAGATGAGAAGCTAGTTAAGACTTACCCTTGATTAATACCTTAAAGGGTGATTTTGAGCTTGGAATCGGCCACCTCTCCAAGGTATTGATGAAGCTACTGATCAACATGGAAACGGGAAGGAAATGAGTGTAAATACTCATTGAAATCAACCATTGAAAGGGTAGAAGTGAAGATAAGAGCTTAAAGCTTCTTTTTACCTTAAAAAGGTGATTTTTCCTTCCTTTACTCCCCTTGTTGAATTCCAACCAAAAATGAGGGCAATATTTGAAGATGAACTCGCACTAGATGAGAGGATGAATGAGGTTGGAAGTTAGCTCATTGGATGGAGGAGGAAAAGAGGAAGAGAATGACATATTACATGAATTAAGAGCTTACCTTAATCAATGGGAGTTGGATTTTGAGTGAGCTTGCTTATGAAATAAAAAATGGTGGAAATGGAGAGTTTAGAAGCTGGTGAACTCAGCTGGAATAGGGCAGCATGAAAGAGAAAGTGAGATTTGTCTTTTAAGGTAAGAAAATTATAAAATGGAATAGTAACATGGTGACTCACTTAACTTGCTAGATATTTTGCCAACTTAAACAAGGTTGTTCCCACCTTACACTTCTGCACATTTGGAGTTTAATTTGGGGTTTAATGTTGACCATTGACCATGTTAGATAATTAAGGCTTAAATTGGCACTTTTTGAATACTATTAACATTTTGGTGCCAAACTTTGGATTTTTTTGTAAATCCTTAGAATTAGGCTTACTAATGTGATACTAAGTAGTACACATGTTGATTAAGGTGTATACAAGGCTATTTAGCCACTCAAAGTCAATTTTTGAACAATTTCATAAAAATGTGTCTTAAGGAGTTTTAGAGCTCCTTTTTCGTTACCCAATATTGTTAAGGCATTGTTTAGCCTTAATAAATCATTAATAGATGTTTAAATCATAATTTATTAGTTAGGGGTATTTCAGTAGCCATTCCCAACAGTAGGGCATCTGATTCCTCCTTATTCCCTGTTAGATGGCGGGTTACCAAAGGCAGAAGCCTTCCCCAGCAGCAGGGCATCTGTCCAACGATCAGTCTGATCTATTGGAATAAATATAACGAGTGGACCTGTAACAGTCATCCGTTCTATTGTGATCATAATGCGTAACCAGCATTCACTGGATTTCCCATGATTACCAATCTTTCACCATAAGATTAAGTTCTCCTAATCTCCTTGTCTAAGGTTCAACCCTAGGTGTTATAGTGAATAATTCTCAAAGGTATACAAGCCTTATAGGTCTTAGTGTATTTCCTATAATATGTCTAGGATATTATTGAGTTCAATGTGTGTGTTTTTTGAGAACGGTATTACCGTGCTCTACCTATGGTATCTCTTAGGTTACTTAGGATAGTTTAGTGATTGCTATTATCCTACCATAGATGATATTATCCTTTCACACTTTATAACTTAATTCAAGTTATATTTGACATTTACCTCATTTTGAATAATAAACACGCACAGTCATTTACGTAAGTCATTCGAACAGATAGATCATATAAACATAGCATTAATAAAGCACACATATCGCTCTTATCAAGCATCACACATACATGTCCGAACCCAAGGTAATCCCCATGAACAATGGGACCATACAATAACATACCGTTCAGCGACGGAGAGGTATGCTAACGTCCTAGCACACGTCATCCTCTAATGTACTCAGCTCTAGAAGATACCGTTAAGTATTAATACACCATAATTCAATACGTTCGGTATTATGAGTAACTACTAATCCCCGGTAATTACCCAGTGATTGATTATCGTTATTATTCGGTTTTTAGACAAGCTCGGGATTAGTTTATTTAATCTATTAATAATGTTAGTAACTAACATGTTGTGTCATGCTACAACTTAAAATTTAATTCTCATTAATACATAAGTATATATATTTATATATACATATTCATATAGACATTGTTACTATATGATGTTTAATATAGTTGACCTTTAAATATTTGTAGCCTTTGGCATTTAAATTTCCACTTGTTTATAAGTTACTCAACTTGACCCTCTTGGTCAATTTGGTTGACTTGATCAATGTACAGTGGTCCACACTATCATATATTCCATAATATGATTCCTTGAATTATATAACCTCCTTGATTGTCTAACTCTTACACATTATGACATTAAGTCCTTATGTTTAAGGTTATATAAAATAATTTCCACCTTACAAAAAACTACACACCAACTTATAAAATTCTCCACCCATATTATATGATTCACCATACTCCAGACTTCATTATATAATTCATACTACACTTCACAAATTCATTATAAATACCAATATTAATTTATCACTTTCTCAGCCTTGGTATATAAATTAATACCTTATATATTCATATATCTCTATATGATTATAAAATTCCTATAATTAATACTAACACCATATTATAACATTATGATCATAGTCTTAATAATATGTCATATAATCTCTCAACCTTATGTTATAATCATCCTCAAAACTCCTTAATTCTTGGCATAACACTATATTTAACCTTTATTACACTTTTGCCCCAAATGTTATCTAAACTTACAATTTCATTATAAACATATCTTATAATTCTAACTCTTTATTTTACTTGACTCAAGGTGCTATGGTGACTTAATTTAATTTCCGAATAGACCCCAAATGATATTCCTCAATTTCCACCACATTTTTCACAAATTACAAAGTGGCCCACATATTTTAATTCTTATAATCTAATTCCTAACTTACATCTCTTAAAATCTTCCAATTTAAGTTCTAAACTTCAACCCAATTTTCCAATAATCTACGAACAGACCCCATACGGTATGTTTTGATTTAAACCCTAATCTTTTCCAAAATTACATTTGACCCTTACATTTCTTAAGTTCACAAACAACTACTAGTGTTTCCTTAATTGTACATTTCTATTCTTAATTTTTCTTAATTGGTCAAAACATCTCCATCCACTTAGGTTTGACTTAATTATTCAACCTAAACCACAATTTTCCAGAAATTGCACTTCGACCCCCAAACTTTTCAAACTTTACAACTAACTCCTTAGTTCTTCCTAAATTCCAATTTTAATCTTTTCCTTTTCCTAACTTGGTCAAAGCCCCAGAATTCACCCAAGTTTGACCATAAATTTGGCCTTGACCCAAACTTTCCAATATTTACGCATTGGCCCCTTAAACTTTCTAGGATTTCCATTTAACTCCTTAAACTTATAATTTATATATTCACCAAAACAACCGCATACTCTCGGCTATGTCATTACATTATAACTCCAACTTTATTTCCTTAACATTTTTAACCCAACCATATGTTATACACCACCAAAAATTAAATGACACCTAAGGTCATTTAAATTACCTTTTTGCCTTTAAATCAATCCAAACACTTCATAATCTCGTACAACCTTTCTAAGTGTACCCAAATCACTCATGGTACACTTATAGCACCAGAACTTTGCCCAAAACATAATTAGGTTATAACTTAACTCTTAAAGCATAAAATGTGCCTTAAAGCTCTTAAAACAAGCCTAAACAACTGGCTAACATAACAACCATACCATAAACCTTAAATGTGATTAAAATAATTTTGTATACAATTTAACTCACAGCCAAATTATTCCCAAGCCCCAAACTTGCAGCTTATTACATTTTAGCCTCATAAACTTTGAAATCTTGACTTTTAAGTCATTAAATCATCAACTAACTTAACCAAATGTTTTCATATAGTTTTAGGTTCATTCATAGGTCAAAATTGACCATTTTTCATTGCTTGTTCTCGGCCATAATCATCCCCCAAATTAAAAACACTTAAAACACTAAAATGAGCATTAAGGTAAAACTTACCTTTTTATGCTCCAAAGTGTGATTTCTCTTGATCTTTTCGGACCTATTAACTCATGAGGGTAGTTTTAAAAATTTTGATAGATCAAAGCTCAATTGATAAATTAGGACTCCATAGTCTTAAGGTTACACTTATCATTTTCCTTAAGGTAGATTTTTTGAATCATCCCCTTGGAGCTCTTTGCTCTCGGCCAAACAATACCCAAATGGGTTCACTCAAACTCAGCCTGAGATGTAGAAGAGGAAGATGCACAAGGTTAGTGTAACACCCCAACTACAAACACCATACTTAACAACATTTAGCAGCGGAATTACAACTCAACACCTAACTTAATCCATGGGTGTTACACGCCGTTAGCCACCCACGTGGCTAACAAGGATAATACATACATAGTGTACCGGTCTGATGGACACGATTACCGAGCACTACACTTTACATTACCAACCGTTTCTAAACTGAAATACATACATTTACATTACAACTGTACCGAGTCTATACTTTCAGCTACCGATTATCAAACTTCGGTTTTACATCCCTTACAACTACATAAACAACTAAATAACTATCCAAGTATAAACAACTACCCCGTCCTACTCTCGAACGGTTGTCAGCTCCATTGTACCTGGAAAGTAGGGGGCCCCCCAAAGGGGGTCAGCACCTTTGCTGGTATGGTAATCGAGCAGCCCGCATGCTACCGGGCCACGCACAACTATTTGTCGTCTGAGCATGCGGTTAATTATATTTAAAACATGCATGAAACTATACACACATATCATGCTTATAAATCACACATCCAATGAATAGGATACAAACATAAGATTAGCACATCACATTGGTTAGATCACATTATTGTGTTCTTTGGCCCTTGAGGGTTCTACCCTAATAGAGCTATTCCTTGCTAGACGACGCATACCCATTTAATTTAATCGGGTTTATACTTAATTACCACCCTTATATTGTACGGGTTGATTTGGAGATCACGTACACACATAACACCATACTTCACCTCATAATAACATGTATACAACCTAATACCGTTCTTCTTAGAGGACGTACACTTTACTTAGGATGTGCCGAAGGAAATATAGGCCCGAGCACACCGTACACATTTACTTCACTTAGATGTGTCGGCCGTAATTAAGGACCGATCACACCATACACAATTTCCCCTAGCTCCAAATAATAGTGAGGTAGGTAAGCCTTGGTTAAGCTTGTGGGTGGTTGTAATCCAAGGAAGGAAAGCAACCTTAACATAACAGTATTCCCCCTAGCCCCGAATAATAATGAGGTAGGTAAGCCTTGGTTAAGCTTGTGGGTGATTGTAATCCAAGAAGGAAAAACAACCATAACATAACAGAATGGGAGTTAATTCACATATATACATCAACTCCCAAACAACACGCGCGACCGGACGACCGGATTCCTCACCCCCATAATATAAACATATTAGTTAGAAGTCCCATTATGGAACTTATCACATACATACACCATTTGATGTTACAAGTTTGGTTAATCACACACAAGGGGGAGGTAACATCCCATTCGACAAACATGGATAACAACATTCGTTAAACAACGATACATTAAACAAGGCAAACACAACACACATAACCACAATAAACAACTAAAGCACATATAGCCGTAGTTAGTACGTTCCCGCGGGTTGGGACGTTTAATCTGAATACCGATCTCTTATGTGATCCTAGAGTCGGTTAGCTACGGTTTAACACATAATTAAGGTTAAACGGTATCGGAATTATTTACGCCACATTAAAGAATTACTGTAAACTCATTTCATGCTTTATCTTGTGAGGTGGCAAACACACAGGAAACAAGTTGGCATACAAGCCGGTGTAACCCGGTAGGACACAGGTTGCAAGAAAACCATACCTGTCACCGTGGGGAATTACTTTACCGGGTGTTCTCACGTTCCTCGGTTCACACTTGTTCCTCATGTCTTACTCTTGAACCACTATTTACATGTCAAATGGTTCAATTAATATGAATGCGTTACGGTAGGTACATAATTGCTACTCCCGTACTTACCCGTTATCCCGTTATTTCGGTTTAACTTTGTGTACTTAAACTCACAACTTTCTCAATCACTTCCAACACTTGTTTATACTTCTTAGTACCTTTAAAAGTCACCAAACAAGGCCTTAACAACATCTAAAACCATTACCCATCAATCCCCCACCTTTGGAACACTTTAAAACACATTTTAGGCAATTTTTGCCCTGGTCCAGGACTTGGTCCGGACCCAAGGTCCCGGACCACCTCTGAAATTCACTTTCGGCCTATTTTTGACATTGGTCCTGGACTTGGTCCTGGACTTAAGTCCCGGACCAATTCCTGCATTCACTCTCGGCATGTTTTTTGATGCGGTCCGGGACTTGGTACATATCCTAGGTCCCGGACCCTGCTAAAAACTACTACAAAGGTCATTTTTCAACCCCAAATCAACCCTTAATCCACCCCTAATCATTCCATAAACTTTCCATAAGTTTCCTACATAATTAAACACCTCAAAACACTCCTTAAACCACTCCAAATCATTGGTTAAATCCACCACCAAATTCTTGCTCAAATTCATCAAATTCACATTCTCACATTTTGCATTTTTGCACTCCTATGCATTTCTAGCTTCTTCTTGCTAGTTTCTACCTCTTACCAATCTCACCAAAACCATCAATGACCATTATAAATCATTCCTACATAAATGCACTTCTAAAACCCACATTCACTCCTTGTTTCACAAGTTATAAACACTAACTCTTTTTCTTGGAATACTAAGTTCCTATCACCCATCATGCTACAGATTTTGCACTCTCTTATCTCCATTCTCCATCAACCATTATAAGGCTACCACTACACTCTATTCAACATTATAAACACCAAGGTTCTCTCATTCACCAAGCCATCATCAAAACACTCATTTTCTACCAAATTTCGCCATAACCTCCCCATAAACTTAACATCTCCCAAACCATCAATTCACATCAACTTACATTCCTAATCTAGCCACACCCTTACAAGGATCCTACCAGCACATAATAAATCCTCAAAGTCCATCAACAACAACATAACCCCAAAATCTCAATAATCCACAATATAAACATAAACTCAAATGCAATGGCACTTGGCCCTTAAATCAACACAACACAAGTTCACAATCTCTCTCAAATTCAACCAACTACATTATTTCACATAATTTGGGTTCATTATTTTAATTTAACCCATCCCAATCCTAAAGCATTCAAAATAAGTTTTAAGGTAGATCTCTTACCTTAATTCACAAGTCTCCTTAATCCTCCTCTTGCTCCTCTTTTTCCCAATTCGGTCAATTAGGTGATGGAGTTACCAAACTCCATCCCAACATCCAAATCACACAAAAAAACACACAATTAAAATTCTAACCCTTAAGATAATACAATTTCAATGCAAGGATTAGAACACCATAGTTAGGGTTTACCTTTTGGAGCTTTTTAAGAGGGGTTCTCACCCTTGAATCAAGAAGGGGATTATTCCACCATTTGAGGGTTGGAATGAAGCTCCAAAACAACAAGAAGAAAACAAGACATGAGGATGGGCAAAATCAGCCAACACAAGAGGAGGAGGAAAAATGAGTTTTTCATGAATATTTTTACCTTAGGAGAGAGAGGAGGAGACTCAAGCTACCCATTGGTGCCATTTTCTCTTCAAATGGGGAAAACCCATGGAGATGAAGTTCATCATTTCCAGATTTTGAAAAGAGAGAAAGGTAGAGGATGATGAGAGGAGTTCAGATATGTAATTTATTTTAATTTGGAGCTTAAATGAAGCTTGGGCATGAAGAGGAAGTGAGCTAGCCATGGGAGCTCTTGTTTCAGCTCAAAATCGCCAGAGGTAGGGGATGGAGGAAGGAGCTCACGATGGAAATGAGGAAAAGGGAGGAGAGAGAGAAGGAAATGAGAGGAAAGAGAGGGGAAAGGTGCTTTATCCCCTTTTTGCTTTATTTGACTTTTCTTTTCTTTTCTAGCTAGGTGAGAGTGTGAGAGGGCTAATTAATATATTAAAACCGGCCCACATATATATACAAGCTGGAGCATTTTTTGTCTTTTACAGAAAACGCTCATTAATTTACCCGGTTTAGCACTATTCACTAACCGGGCCCGTTTTCCGGAATTTTCTCGTTTCATTTATTTTAATGGTTATTAAGCTCCCATAAATGTTTATTTATAGTTATATAATCAACTATAATTTTTACGGGGTCGTTTGACTATTTAAGGCCGCGTTTTGGGTTTTCTCGAAAACACGCTTTAAGACTCCGTTAGCGTTTTAACGCATTATTTAGATCCGTTTTCTTCGGGAATTTTCCCACATGTTCTTAGTGTGTAATTAGGGTATAAAAATATATTTGTAACCCTAATGAAGGTTATATACCTTCTAAAATAATTAAAATACGTGTTTTCACGTTTTGTGACTTTTACGCATTTTCTTTTTCTTTTTGGTGTTTATTTCTTCACCAATGATCTTAAGGACTTAATTAGCCTTAGAAAATCATAATTACATAATTAATTAACACATTAAGGTTTGGGGTATTTCAATCTACCCCCCTCAAAAGAACTTTGTCCCCAAAGTTCACAACTTCTCATGCATCCTTTAATTGGAATACCGGGTTTACTTTTATAACACGAACCTCACATATTAATTACACTTAACATAAACCCTTAGACCCAAGGTCTGGATAACACATCAACCTTCAGACTCATAGGTCTGGATAACATATCACTTTCAGGCTCATAGGCCTGGATAACATCTACCACACATATCACACACATGTCTTAGCATGTATAACAATCGGAAATACCTTTTTCCATCTCTTCATGGGCTCGAGTCCCATGTCGAGTACATATACACTATGATCCCGCAGAACCCGGTCGTCGCGATGGACACCTTCTGGTCCACGTTCCTTTGGGAGATCAAAACAATCACATACATTTTTAAAATATACTTCTCATGTCACGGTCCGAAGACAAAGGTTCATACATCCTCAGCTCATGAGCAAAGTAATACAAAATATTCTTTATGGGGTTAAGTAGAACAAATCCTCTATTGGAAGGATACTAATTGAAAATCCTTTATAAGGTCAAGTAAAAGAAATCCTTCCTTTGAAAACACCATTTAAGAATTTTTGAAATATTTATTGAAGCCTTGAAAATACCAATTGAAAATTTGAAAACACCAATTTAAAATTCTTTTGAAAACACTATACAACTCCAAGTCCAATTATTGCTAACTGCATCTTATTCTTAATGTGATTATTTGTGACCACTTATAGGGAGTTTCAAGAATCATCCAACCCTGATGTGATCAGCATCAGTGTTGAACTATCTTTCCACCCCAATTTGTGTTCAGTTCCCTTGATCGCATGCAAATCAAGTTCCACCTCCCACTTCAATTTCAAACAAGCAACTACTTCAAACATTTACCATTTTCTATCTTCCAGTCCTTCTAGTCATAATCATTACATCTCCAAGGGATGGAACTCCGTCCATCAATTATCTCCATACACTTTTAATCAAGTTACCTAGGGAATTTACCTCTCGCTAGGTTCTATGTCGGTGTCATACCTTTTCATAAATTACAATACTGTATATATATATATACTTTTATCAAAATACAATACACGGTTTTACATTTAGTATTATATGAACATACATGGTCGGGGTTTCAGTTCCCCGGGAGTTTCTTTACTCCCTTACACTTGTACTCTCACACAATAGTTAACAAAGTAGACACACTTATCACAATGGTATTCGCATCTTCTGTGCGCAATTACCACAATTAAACCATGAATGAATGCATACGTTTATGTAACACACGCACCAATCATCCAAACAAATTATTTTTTTGCTATGCACAACATAGTTCGCGTACACTTGTACGTCAAAAACACACTAAGCGAAAACACACTAAGCGGTTTTTAGGCCCTACCCCCCCCCTAAAAAGGATTACGCCCACGTAATCAGTCACTGAACATTGGTTTAAAATGTTCTGCCGTCGTGAAGTGTTTTAACTTCCACGCGGTCTACTATACAATGTGCTATGGTTAGATGATCTTAGCCATATTGGCGGTTTAGTCCCTAAACCAAGAATTCTCATTGGAGTTTGTTTTACTCATAACCAGTTTCAGTTCTGGCCTGTGAGGCTTTTAGGCACTAATAATTAGCCGTTTACTCATATTCACTATGCATATTCTACGTTTGAATCACGGGTCCACTGGCCTCTGCTACGTAACTCTGATAACTTTAGAGCTTAGTCTGCTCCATTCGTTATGCTTAATGTATTGTACATCTCCAATTCATCACCTTTATCTTGTGAATTACGGTTTCTCAACCGACGCATGGTATCTCTTACCGTGTGCGATTTCGGTGAGTTATTAAACTTTCTATCCACATCTCTGACAATTTACTATGTATACTGCCATGTATTTCATGACTATTCACTTTGCTTCTCCCGACTTACTGTCGGGTTGAGGTCGAGCTACTACCTAATATGTAGTGCTCCCTTAGTTCTTTCAACACTTGGGGTATATTCCATACTGATATTTGGTATTTCGTGTTACTGCATCACTTATTGCTAATCATGTCTCCACATTTGGTTCTGAACAAGTATTCTTTCATTGGTACGACCTTGTATTTCCTATGCCTCGGTCCTTATAGCGTTATAAGTCCCTTTCTACTTCTACCACAATTATCACTTCCCCAAATTCCTAGCTATCCCACTCGATCATTATTGCGCAAGTGCAATACCAAAACACTCAGTCATACAGAGTGCAGAGGTGTAAACCCTTGGCAGTAAATCCCTTATGAATGAACATTGTGTCCCAATGAGACCCTTATCACATAGCACCAGCTACTGGCTTACTGCCCAGCCCATTTATTATTACTTCCATGCACCTCCTCCGAGTTTAACTCACCACTCTACTTATTCGCCACATTACTGGCTAACCATACTCCTATAACGGTCACTTACTGCACACCGTATTCTTACTTTCTTGTATAACACTACGTACATGGAATCCACTGTCATATTAGCTTCCACACATGTACTTTTATCACCCGTATTATGGTTTGTCATTCATCTGGATGACTACTGAATACACTACGTTTCGAGTCTTAATGCTCCTTGTGCGTTGCTCACTCGGGCTTCACATTATACACACACGCTACTAACTAACTGTTCTCCTGCAATAACAAAATGGTCCATCCTTAACGTATTTCTTGAACTTGGTTCACATAACTACCGCTCCTGCGGTTTCACAATATCGAGAGGTATCCCCACTCTTAATGTAGTGGTTCGTTCTCCGCTCTATTCACTTGTATAACATGAAACTTCTACAATCAATCTAAATTTACACAACACACTTGTTTGTGGCTTATAAGCCTTATTGCCTCGAGCTCAGCTCATCGTAGGCTATTCACACACATTTTACTTATTCATACGCCATCACATGGTTTGGAGGTTGTATTGGCTCCATGACAAGGTCGTTGCATCACGCTTCCTTTCATGGGATGCCCCTTAGGAGTGTTAGGTTGCCTCCTGACGACTTATGTTTAAACTGAGTATTAGTTTTCAACTCTTGTGTTCTATCAAAATATTCCGATCAACTTCTGTTGACCCAAACACCCTTCAGGACAGCCCCTGGGTGTTACTAGGTTATGCCATTACATCTGGCTTGTATACGTTCAGTTAATTACATCGCATTGCGTTCTTTACTGGGTTTACTATCCTCTTCTGTGAAGATCGATATTCCCTGGTAGTCTGGGTGATCTTCCGGTGGGAGCTTCCTCCCGTTCGTTGCACATTAACGTGTCCATATTAGGCATTGGCCTTACTATGTATAGACTGGGTATTTGTTCCAGCTATCATGTTTTATTCCTCGGGGTTCTTGAGACATATGTGATGTCTTTACTTACTAGTCAGTGCGCTCCACGCTTCTTGATTCATAAACACTTTCTTGAAATGGATCCACTAATTCTTTTAGTTTCGTTAACTTAACCGGGTTCCTTTACTTCAACCATTCTTGGTAATTCGTTGTTCTTGTTTAGCTTTTACTGTTGACCGTAGTATGGAGTCGACTACTTCCCGTGTTCCTGACCCCACTCGTATACATATGTGGGGTACCGTACTGATACATTGCTACTTACCCAACTAACCCATAAGAAGGCCTGTCAGGCCCACAAGCTCCTATCGGAGTGCAGTCGTCCCACATTTCAGTTAGTACACTTGTAGTGTCCGTCACACGCCTAGGTGAAGTATTCTGTTGTCAACTCCCTCATATCGTCCTATGATAATATGCATTCCGTGCTTCCCGAATTTAATCAAGGGAATTCAATCCACTGTTGTATTTAGTATGAACTCAATCCATTCCCTCAGGTTATCCGATTCCCGTCTGCGTATAACTGCGTATAACTTACCTACTGCATGGCGCTGAGGCCGGTGTAGGTCTTCTGGTTTCGTTTTAAAGAGAATCTGAAGTTAGTGAGAAAATATGGGCTTGAAAGAAGGTTTGAAATGAACATGAGTTGGAAGAAAATTTGGGTGTGAAAACGTTTGAAATAAATCTAGGTTTAGAAGAGAAACTGGGTTTAATAGAAAATTCTTCCTGGTATTTAAAATGTCTTCACGCTTTGACCAAGTCTAGCTTCCCGCTGACTGGTATATCTTCATATACAATGGTTAGGCCACTGAGCCCTTCCAGGTTTCACTCTTCAAATTCTTGGATTCTTGATTCGATGGTCACTTATTCAACAATACGGTAGCTTACTAGGTACTTTATAGTCACTAAAATTTTCTCGAATATCCCCGTTATAGCAGCACTTGCAATTGCAAGTGCGCCATGCTGGCTGGCTATCGGTTCAACACGTGCTGGTTGCGATACTACTTTTATCACTACCGTATTCGGTATCCTTGTTGGGTCTTTCTTTGATCTTACAGTCCTGATAATAAATCTCCTGAGCAACTCTCATTGGCCTTGACGTGGTAGTCGTTAACGACTCTCCAATCACTTAACTCCGTGTTCCTCCTTAATGTTTCCCCCACGTATTTGCCGTGGTTACTGAGGCTTGATTCTTGTTTAGGTACTACGTCGTATTACAGCCTCTTTGGCGCTGTAGATTTGGAATTATCCCACCTTGACTAGTTCCTTAGTCGGTTACCATACCATTGTCGGTACCATTTAACAATTGTGATCCCGTAGACATGTGTCTCGGGTTCGTTGCTCCTCCATTGTCTGCTTCTGTGCACAGTTAGTGCTTTCTTTCTTGTTGGCTGGGTTTCCTCGACTGCTACGCATGTCGACCCAGGTTGGTGGAAATTTCAGTCTCTTGTAGATAGGATTCTTAATCTTCCGCTATTAAGTGCGGGTAAAGGTGTTTAAACAGGTTCCGTCTCTGGGATTCTCAGTTCTTGGAATCCACCGTATGACAGGTCCTCCGTACTTACAGAGATGCTTAATAACAGCCAGATCAGGAATTCCCGAGTAAGAGAGGACTTTCATCTCTCTGGCGTTCTTTCCTGAGTTATAAAACAAGGATTGTGGAGGGCGGGAAGGATATTGTAGGTTTCCAGTACACACTGGTAATCCTTAACTTGCGTATCTCTCACGCTATCACTCATCCCTTAACCCAAATCTTAAATTCCTAACTTGGTACTTCCTAAGCTCGGTATTTCCAGTCATCAGAGCGATACTTCGCTCTGATACCACTTTTTGTAACACCCCTACTACAAACACCATACTTAACAACATTTAGCAGCGAAATTACAACTCAACACTTAACTTAATCCATGGGTGTTACACGCTGTTAGCCACCCACGTGGCTAACAAGGCTAATACATACATAGTGTACCGGTCTGATGGACACGATTACCGAGCACTACACTTTACATTACCAACCGTTTCTAAACTGAAATACATACATTTATATTACAACTGTACCGAGTCTATACTTTCAGCTACCGATTATCAAACTTCGGTTTTACATCCCTTACAACTACATAAACAACTAAATAACTATCCAAGTATAAACAACTAACCCAACCATATGTTATACACCACAAAACATTAAATGACACCTAAGGTCATTTAAATTACCTTTTTGCCCTTAAATCAATCCAAACACTTCATAATCTCGTACAACCTTTCTAAGTGTACCCAAACCACTCATGGTACACTTATAGCACCAGAACTTTGCCCAAAACATAATTAGGTTATAACTTAACTCTTAAAGCATAAAATGTGCCTTAAAGCTCTTAAAACAAGCCTAAACAACTGGCTAACATAACAACCATACCATAAACCTTAAATGTGATTAAAATAATTTTGTATAAAATTTAACTCACAGCCAAATTATTCCCAAGCCCCAAACTTGCAGCTTATTACATTTTAGCCTCATAAACTTTGAAATCTTGACTTTTAAGTCATTAAATCATCAACTAACTTAACCAAATGTTTTCATATAGTTTTAGGTTCATTCATAGGTCAAAATTGACCATTTTTCATTGCTTGTTCTCGGCCATAATCATTCCCCAAATTAAAAACACTTAAAACACTAAAATGAGCATTAAGATAAACTTACCCTTTTATGCTCCAAAGTGTGATTTCTCTTGATCTTTTTGGACCTATTAACTCATGAGGGTATAGTTTAGAAATTTTGATAGATCAAAGCTCAATTGATAAATTAGGACTCCAAAGTCTTAAGGTTACACTTATCATTTTCCTTAAGGTAGATTTTTGAATCATCCCCTTGGAGCTCTTTGCTCTCGGCCAAACAATACCCAAATGGGTTCACTCAAACTCAGCCTGAGATGTAGAAGAGGAAGATGCACAAGGTTAGGGTCTTTAAGACTCCATAACATAATTAAGAGCTTAAAGTACAAAAGTGTGCTTTAAGAAGAAAGGAATTACCTTTGAAGCTCTAGGTGAGATTTCTTCACCAAAATTTGGCCATCTTAAGAAAAATATGTTAAGTTTCAGATCTAGTATGGATCTATGGATATAAGGTAGATTTAAGGTACTTAAAAACCTTAATTTGTGACTTACCCTTGAACTCTCCTTTGGTGTTGTTTTGCTTTGATTTTCGGCCCCCACAAGTAAGTAGGTAGAACTTCATTTTGTACGAGAAAAGATGAATTAAATGAGTGTGAATGAGTGTAGATTTTCGGCCATAATACATTCTAAGAAGAAGATGGAACTTTATAGTACCTTTATAACTTAAACTTGGTTGAACTTGGCTAGTTGTTCTCCATGTGTTTTCTACAGATTTTTGAACACCAAAGTGTTGGAAATTTCATCCATGACAAGATGAGGGTTGTAAAGTGAGTGAAATAGAGAAGAAAAAGTGAAGGTGAAGTTGAGATGTGTTAGCTGGAGATTTAAAGGAAGAGAAAAGTAGAAGAAACATGTGTTGTTTTAAGTCTTAAAGCTTGAATTTCTTCAATGGGCTTCAATGGAGGTGAAAAAGGAGGATGAAGAAGAAAAATCGGTTGGGAGAAGGGAGGAGTTCGTAGACAGCATGGAAGAAAATGAGAAATGGGAGGAATGGGTGTGAGTGGTTGGAGTTCCCTTCGTAAGTTGACTTGCTTTTAGGAAGCTTCTCTACAAAAGCAAAAAGTGCTTTTTGAATCCCCTTTTTCCTCTTCAAAATCGGCAATATGTGTAAGGAAATAGAGTTTATTTTTATTTGTTTTAAGTGTAGAGAGTAATGAGTGGTTAAAAGCATGTATGTGGTAGTGTAAGGACTTTTGGATCCTTTGCTTTTTGCTTTGATCTCTGTTCCCCTTCAAATTGCCGCCCCCAACAAGAGGAAATTGTGGGGGGTTTTTTTGTAATTTTTGAAACTTATTATATTAAGGTGTGTACATGTTGTATTTTTGGACTTGTTTCATGTGTGAGCTTGAGACACGTGTTGTTACTTTGTCCTAAGGTGTATTTCTAAGTGTTTGTTGCACTTATAATTTATTTTGACTATATAAAATGTTGTATATAGTCTTATACATTGTTTGTGATCTTAATCCATGTATTGATGTGTTACTTGTTACATTAATGAGTTGTTTTCTCCTTATTAATGTTCTCTCTTTAGTCCATTTTTTTATGTTGAGTTTTGTGCTCATTTTGGACTATATATATCTCTTCATGTATGTATGTTTGAGGGTTATAACCTTCCTTAATGAACTAGGCTAATTAGCCTTTATCATTTAATGTTTAATCCTTGATTAAACTCTTTCCTTTAATTAATTCCTTGTTAATTAAGGTAATTAATATTTGGGGTATTTCAACAAACCCTAAAAACTATAGAGTGAGTGACGACAATATAAATTGTAGAGCTAATGCCAATAAGATTACCTTACCCCCCAAACACCCTAAAAACCACCCTAGGAAAGCTAAAATCGTCGAAGGTATTTTATGGTTTGTAGTGTAGGGTTTAGGGTCTAACGACCTCTGATTTACTTTTTAACAACCTTTAATTCACTTTTTAATAACCTTTGATTCACTTTTCTTAAACTTAAGATTCACAATGAATCTTAAAACATGTACATACAAAATTATAAAATTTAAAATTTATCAAAACATATTAATATTGAGTCTTATTTTGAAGAGCTCGAATTATGAAGAACAACAGTATAAAATTTATGTTATTTGAATTTATATGTAATAAACTACAATATTTTAAAATTTTATAAAAAAAACAATATAGAAAAAAAATTGGTACCACAATGGGGTGGTTCCAAATTGCCTTTATTAAACTACCACCGCTAAGTAGTAGTACTATTATTGTAGTATTTTAATAGAATGTTGGTTTTATTATACTAATATGAGTGGGAGATGTAATCGAGAGGCCAAATAGCAGAGCATGGGTTGTGTTATTTTATTTGCAGTAGAGAATAAACAGCTTTACCCAAAAGCGACAAACATACCATTCTTTTGGCCTGCGAGCGGCATGTAGTTTGTTTGATTTTCGCACATGTGGCGCGCTTACTTCTAAGCGGAATAACCATGAATAATAAACTTCAGCATTCGGATAGTCGGAATAAAAAAATGGATTTTGCCCATACCCATACCTCAAAGTTACCAACCTTTTAATGAGTGGTCAAGTACTCTTAAACCGTTGTGGAGTTCCCTTAAACTAATCCTCTATGATGACCACCAAAGTTTGTCACTAGTGTCACACCAACCAAACACAAAATAGTTTCCGGCTAATGCACCACATAATTCACTTTTATTTTTAAGTCAAAAATAACATTTGATCAGCCTAGATCTGTATTAGTGTTGGTGTTTTTTAAGGATATCTAACACGGTAAAAATTGTTGTAAATGAACTCAATTTGAGATATGGGTTTTTGATCGTTAAACTGGTTAAACAAACTTTTGTCAAATGAGATTTCATTACAATATGCAAGACAGTATTTGACATCATTGTAAGCTCATTTGTTGAAGATTTTTCTAATTAGTTGGATTTGTTTCGCACACCAGTATAATAGGAGACCTCAACTCTAGTCAATGATTACCGCAAATCTCAAACTGTTAAATGTAGGAGAAGGATTTAGAAAAGAAGGCGAGAGGGAAACGAGAGACGAGAGCGAATGTTTGAAGAAGATGGAATTTTCTATTGTATTGGATGATCTGGAATGAAGCTCCTGGTTACATATATATACCTCCTGAGTGAAATGAAAAGGGAAAGAAAAAGTATGAGAATAAATACTAACTCCTAGATCTGGAAAGTAATAAATAATATATCCTAAGTATGAGGATATGTACTAACTCCTAAATCTGGAAAGTAATAAATAATATATCCTAAGTATGAGGATATATACTAACTCCTAAATCTGGAAAGTATAAATAATATATCCTAAGTATATTAACATATCCTAACACCCCCCTCAAATCGAAGAAATGGAAGAAGATTTCATCGATTTGCTAGCACATTAATCATCCCCATGGAGTCAAGTTGACGACGATATTCTTTCCCGGTGAGAGCCTTGGTTAGCATATCAGCTTTCTGAAATGAGTTAGAAATGTGTGTGACATTGATGAGGCCGGCTTTGATTTGATCACGAACGTAATGAACATCAATCTCGATGTGTTTTGTACGTTCGTGGAGGACCGGATTCCTTGCAATGAAAACGGCAGACAGATTATCACACCGGAGAGGAATGGGTGTGATATCAGGGACACCCATCTCGTGAAGAAGACGAGAGCCATGCCAGCTCAGTGGTGACACGACGGAGGGCACGATATTCAGCTTCGGCGGAGGAAAGGGAGACGCAGGTTTGCTTTTTTGATTTCCAGGAGATAGGTGCACCGCCAAGGAGAATGTAGTAACCGCTTATGGACCTGCGAGAAATAGGACAAGTGGCCCAATCTGAGTCGCAATATGCGATGAGAGAAATTATCAGAATTATTGAAGAAAATGCCATATCCAAGAGTCCCTTTTATATATCGAAGAACGTGGATGGCAGCATCCCAGTGATGTTGACAAGGCTGATTGTTGAATTGGCTTAGGAGTTGGATGCTGAAGTTCAAGTCCGGACGGGTATTGATGAGATAATTAAGTTTTCCCATAAGCCGTCGGTAAGATGTGACATCTGATAATGGTTGACCATCATGAAGATGTCTGTTAGGAGCCAGGGGCTAGCAACAGGCTGTTGGGAATCGACATTATAATCACGAAGAAGATTGGTGGCAAATTGATGCTGAGTGATTCCAACGCCGTTGGTGGTATGGTGATATTCCATCCCGAGAAAACGACTTAGATTACCCAAGTCTTTAATTTAAAAAGTTGGTGAAGAGTATCCTTGACATGTCGAATTTTGGTTTGATCATTCCCGCAAAGAATTATATCATCAACGTAGACTCCGAGGAAAAGAATAGAGTCATCTTTGGTCCACTTGAAAAGATGATCGTTCTCAGATATAGTGAATCCGAGATGAGTGAGAGTGGTGGAAAGCTTGGAGTACCATTGTCGAGAAGCTTGTTTCAAACCGTATAAAGATTTTTGAAGCCTGCAAACTAACCCCTTGGTTTCAATCTCAAGACCATCGGGAGGTTGCATATAAATCTCCTCGTGAAGATCTCCGTGAATAAAAGCGTTGTTGACGTCGAGTTGGTGAATAAACCAATGACGCTTAACGGCTACGCTGATCAAAGCACGAACCGTAGTCATCTTGACTACTGGAGAAAAGGTTTCATCAAAATCTTCCCCATATTTCTGTGTGAAACCCCGAGCAACCAACCGGGCTTTATACCTTTCTACGTCTCCGTTAGTTTTGTATTTGACCCGATAGACCCATCTACAAGAAATACATCTTTTTCCTTTTGGAAGTTTCACAAGACTCCATGTGTTGTTGTCTTCAAGAGCTTTTAACTCTGCCGCCATTGCTTCCCTCCATTCATGATGTTGACAAGCCACTTTGTAAGATCTTGGCTCATCTGGACAATAACTAGCAACTTGGCAGCACATGACACGAGATGGGCTCAAGTCCGTCAAGGAATTCATATTGGTAATGTATTGAGCTTGAGGGGCTTTAAGACGAGTAGCCAAAATCTGAGAGAAACAGTCAATAGACGCTTGATTACACTCGTAATCATGGAATTTAGCAGGGGGTTGCCGGCTGCGAGACGATCGTCTAAGGTGTGAGATTGACGGATTGTGACAAGAGCCATCAGTTTGCTCTTCAGGATCATTAGTGTCAGCGGGAGCAATAGAGTGTTGAGAATGAAGAATGGTCTCAGTGTGAGAAATACAGTCATTCTCGGAAGGAGGATCACGGATGCTGTTACTTATGTTGTCTGGACTACTATCCACTTGTTGTGTCATTCTCTGAGTGGAATTATCATCAATGTAAGTGGAAATTGGCTGATTATCTTGTTGAGTCATCGTTTCTGGTCGAGAGACGGGAACATCAGAAGAAATGTCAACAACATCATCATCACAAGGAATGGGAAAGGTAGAAACGGTGTCATTTTTCCCTTCGTTTATGAGAGGAAATATATTGTCGAAGAAGGTGACATCGCGGCTCGTGATTATCTTACGTTCATCTAATAATAATAATCGGTGCCCCTTTTTAGATAACCCAGGCCCAACATACACGGCCTTGGACCCGCGATTATCAAATTTGGTGTGCGGAAGATGTGGGCCGGTGTGATACGCAAGGCAGCCAAAGGTGTGAAAAGTATTAAATTTAGGTGGGACACCATGGAGAAACGCATACGGTGAAGTGTTATTTAAAGTAGAAGAGGGCAAACGATTTATAAGATGAGTGGCCATTAAGATGCTTTCTCCCCAATATTCCATCTCTAATCCGGATTGAAAAAATAGAGCACGAGCAGTTTCTAACAAATAACGATGTTTTCGTTCTACTATGCCGTTTTGTTGAGGTGTGTGAACACATGTGGTGTGGTGAAGGATACCTTTGTCATAAAAGAAATGTTTCAAAATGGTAGAGGATCCCAATTCGTATGCATTATCTGAATGCACATTTTAACATGTTTGTTAAATTGTTTTTCAGCCATGAGAATAAAATGTTGTATGTGAAGGGTGGCTTCTGACTTTTGCTTCATAAGAATAGTCCATGTGCATCTGCTAGCGTCATCCACTATAGTCAAGAAGTATTTACTACCATCATGATTCGCATAAGAACAAGGTCCCCATATATCAAGATGTATAATCTCAAAGCAAACCTCAGATTTATGAACAGAATGTGGAAATGAAAGACGATGTCCTTTTGCACGAAAGCAAATGTCACAGGCAAAACTCAAGGGAACATCCTCCTTGCTAACTAAACCCATTCTAAGCATCTTACTTAAAGGGGGATGACCCATTTTCATATGCCAAAACAAGGCTTTGTTGGTACGATGATCTCTAGGTGTGATATACACACTATTACAACTGTCAAAAGTGGTTCGTTCCAAAGAATCCACATCCAAGGTATAGAGGCCATCTCTCTTGCATCCTATGCGCTTCCTACTCATCCAAGTAGGGCCCTGAACATAACAGAATTCTCGATCAAAAACAACATTCAGACCTGTTTGATCAACCAGCTTACTTACGGAAATGAGGGCAAGATTGAAGCTAGGAACGTATAAAACATTCTCAAGTTTCAAACTGTTTGAAAATGTTACGGTGCCTATGGTGTCAATGGTTTCAGTATTTCCATTAGGCATAGTAACATAGCGAGGTTTAGACAATTTCCTCTTGTTACCCAAAAAACTAATATCACCAACCAAATGATCATTAGCACCAGAGTCTATCAACCACCGTTGGGAATTATCAGTAGTGAACTGATTATGAGTATTACCTGCGAAGCTGGCAGATTCAACATTGTTTTTATAGCAGAGGTACTCTTTCCTTTAGCAGAGAAAACACTTGTCTGTTCCAGCATATCACAGATATGATTAAACCTTTCTACATCCAAACCGTGGGAGTTGGAGTTGCCTTCGCCACGTTGAACTGTATTTGCGGAAGAGACTTTTGTTCCCTTCCACCAATCTGGATACCCCTTCAACTCAAAACAGTCCTTTTTAAGGTGACCGGACTTGCCACAGTGAGAGCACGCACAGTCGTTCCTTTTGCCAGTCTCCTCTCGTTTGTTCTTGAATCGGTTGTTTCGGTTCGAATCGCCCTTGCTCACAGTGTTGGCAAAAGAAGTCTCGACAGAATTTCTACCTGATTTGTTCGTACCGCGCTGTCTCTCTTCGTGGAGAATAACGGAATAGGCAGAATCCACGCTAGGTAAAGGGGATTTCATGAGAAGATTCCCACGGACGTTGATAAACTCTTCTCGAAGACCCAAAAGAAATTCGAAAAGTTTTTGATTTTCGATCATTTTGGCAATTTTATCACCGTAACCACAGACACAAGTATCAACATCGGAAACACTAGCAATTTCGTCCCACAATTTTTCCAAGCGAGCAAAATAATCTGCGACACTGGATGTACCCTGCTCTACCTAAGATAATTCTCGTCTCAATTCGAACAAGCGAGTACCATCTGACTGGTCGTATCTCTTGCACAACGCTTTCCACATGGCGCGAGAGGTACTGCGGGATATAAGTCCGTCGGCAATCGACGAATCTACGCTAGAAATGATCCAGGATCTGATGAGACCATCACAACGATCCCAGGCATCTCGTCGACTCTTTGCAACCTTGGACCGGGGTAAGGTTCCGTCAATCATTTTGATCTTGTTCTTGGCCAGAAGCGAGATCTCCATTTTCTTCTTCCATATTTGGAAGCCTTTTCCGTCGAATTTCTTGGCGGTAAGGGATATTCCTGGTTGATCTGCGCTAGTCACGGTCAATGGGTCTGAAGGGTCAAGTCGAGAGGTGCGCCTTCTGGGTTTGTCGACTTCGTCGTCTTCTTCGCCTGCATCGGACGCTTCGTCATTCGTCGTCATTTTCGGTCAAGCTTTGTTCACTATCGCTGTGTTTGGTTGCCATCGGGTAAGGCAAGTTAATTGTGGACAACCTGCTCTGGTACCATGTTAAATGTGGGAGAAGGATTTAGAAAAGAAGGCGAGAGGGAAACGAGAGACGAGAGCGAATGTTTGAAGAAGATGGAATTTTCTATTGTATTGGATGATCTGGAATGAAGCTCCTGGTTACATATATATACACCCTGAGTGAAATGAAAAGGGAAAGAAAAAGTATGAGAATAAATACTAACTCCTAGATCTGGAAAGTAATAAATAATATATCCTAAGTATGAGGATATGTACTAACTCCTAAATCTAGAAAGTAATAAATAATATATCCTAAGTATGAGGATATATACTAACTCCTAAATCTGGAAAGTAATAAATAATATATCCTAAGTATATTAACATATCCTAACACAAACAAGCAACAAAGTTTATCTTCTCTCCCCATGGGAGGCCTTGCCACCCGTCTTTATCTTACCCACCAACTTATGATAATATGAGTATTTTATAGCTCTACTGTCTTGGTCTGGGAGACCCGGACTCACGCCGATGGGTTCTTCAGATTTTAAGAATCGAAACACCGACAACGAAACCAAACTTTTCACTAGAAATGGTTGCCTTCGAATGAAGAATGCGCATCTATAGAGGTTTTACGATCGACAGTGTCGGTCGCAAGGGGGGTGTTGCTCTTTTATGGAAATCTTCAATTCATGTAAGTATTCTCTACCCATCATGCTGACTTCAAAGTAGATGGGGATTGAATGACAGTTGGAGAGGAATTGGGATTTATGGTTGGCCGTCCTCGTCGGAGAAATGAAAAACCTGGAACCTTCTTCAGGATATTCGAGACTTCTTCTCTAAGCCATGGCTTGTTTTCAGAGATTTCAATGAAATCTTATTCAGATTCGAAAGCATTGGTTGGGGAAATCACAATTGAGTATGCATGCAAGCCTTTAGGTCTTGCCCTGCGAATCTGGCTTTTTCTGGTGGAATTTATACCTTCAACAATAGAATCAGGTATAAGAAACACAAAATCAAGACTTGATCGGTTCACCGCCACAGAAAGTTGGGTCCACATCTTCCCTAAAGCAAGAAATATTCACCTACAATGGGGGAGATCCGATTACCGCCTGATAAAACTTTTTCTCACTTCCCAAGAACAGCGAAGCGCTTTGACAATAGTTGGCTACATGATCTCGCATGTAAGCGGACTCCACATGGAAGGGGATACATGGAGAAAGTGATCCAATGCGGGCGTAAGCTACAAATATGGGGAGGTAATCGAGCTCGGGCAGAGAGGAAGGCATTGTGGACACCCAAGAAGCAATTGCACAGGTTGCTATATTAAACCCATCGCAAGAGAACCTCAATAAATGAATGGACCTCAGTGAACAATTGGACTGGCTTCTTTACAAGGAGGACACTAGATGGGCTCAAAGATCAACCTAACAATGGCTTCGGTAAGGTGATAAAAATACAACTTTCTTTACAAGGAGTTTAGAATGCTATTTTACTTTTATTTTTTGTAAAAGAAATTGAAGCAAAAATGTACATGAAGAAATTTAAGTAATACAACGCGAATGTAAACAGTAAAATTACCAAATAAAACTTATATTTTGTAAAAATGACCGCATAGATAAATAAACATTAGTATAACAAAATCCGACACTTTAAAGTACTCTTGCCTAAATATGTTTATTTCTATAAAAAAATATATTTTAATATATTTACATATTATTCAAAATTTAAACTAAATTTATTAATCATATAATAACGAAGAAAATCTTTATTTCAATAATATATTAGTAAAAAAATAACATTCTAAACAAAGTAAGAATTTGAGTAAACAATATAGAGTGTCGTTGGCGACTCTGTTCTTAGATTTAGAACCACTCTCGATGGTTTGTGTAGCATAAATAAAAACACAAAACACTCATCCTCCTTCGCTGTCCAATCACTGAAGCATTTAGGGGAACATTATTATTAGTTACTTTTAGGAAAATTGCACCCCCCCCCCCCCCCCCCATGAGGTTTAGACTAATTTCACAACCCATCTATGTGGTTTAAGAAATTAAATTGCTCACCCAGACATTCTTACGTTTTACATCCGTTAACCATCTCCCCACATCCGTGAGTTACATCCATGTGGTAATAGCTCTCTTATTAGTGACATGTCAACCGGTTAAGTTATACTCCCCAATTCACTTAGACCTGATTTTGACCTTTCTATTCCGTGGTAGGTCTTGATTTTGCTCACTCTCGATTCAGCTTTTTGCCCTCGATTATGCTTTTCCCTCTCAATTTTACTCTTTGTTGATTCTCTAATTTCCTACACTACTCTGCTTGCAAATATGGAGTTGCCAAACTTTCATCGCTTGTGAATCTAGGTTTACAATGAACCACAACACACCGGTATCTGATTTGAACCCTATTGTGTTTGTGTGAGATTTTGAACTCCTGTGTTGTGTTAGTTGATTTTGATGTCCTGTGTCGCGTTAGTTGATTTTGAAGTCGTACACTATGTTAGTGGATTTTGAAGTGCTATTGTTAGATCAAGATCCTTAAGGTTTTAATGATAGCAAACCTTCCTTATGGGTTTAATATTTTGATCAAGTGTTTTAGGAAGCAGGATTATCATAATCGCTTGGCACGCAAGGTTGTAAATGGGTTCTTTTGTTTGATCGGTGCCCAACATGTCAAGCACATGTCCCAGGCCGCTCAGAGACGAAGCTCCATGATGACTCAACCTCAATAGACAAAATAAATGACATGTCTAACAAGGTCGACCACTTGGAAGATTTATCATCACATGAAAACTTCCCAGAAAGTGACATGAAGACTTAGCATCTACAAAGACAAGGGGCGAAAGCAAACTAGTGCAACTTGTGCCAAGCCTGACTTTCGGTAACCACTAGAACACATCCATCCATGTGTATTACCTACAAGTATACATCATCAGATCTTCATTAGTGAAACCAACAACTAAGTCTGGCCTAGAGAAGTCACTTTAGTTGCCAACCTGCGAAAGCTTCTTGAGCTACACTTGCAACCGACAGCAACTGAGAAGCCTCCATATGTTGGTATATCTTCAGGTGATCATTGCTAGAAGACATTAGTTGAATCCAGGAGAAGAAACAAGTTGATCTACCAACTTGTAAATATCAGCTATAAGCCAGTTGTGGTCGGTGCCCACAATCACCACCCACATTGACCAATGGCTATCTTCCACGTGTCACCTAAGTGGACAAGTGAGCAGTAACTCAACCAATCGTACAAGGAATTCCAAGTGGCTGATGAAGCTAGTAGAGGTCTACCAACCTTCAGATGCAGCTTAATCTCTGTAAATACAAATCAGAACTCATTTTGTAAAATAAGCTTCAAGGAACACTACTCTTGTAACATAGAGATTAAAGAGCATATACATTGTATGAGCTGGGCTTAAGTGCAAGTTTTAGTCTCAATTGAGTGAGTGAGTTGTAGTGAGCAGTAGTGTGGAGCGTTGGGAGTATCAACTCAATGGTTTGAGTACATGGGTAACTAGTTAGGGTATGGGAGGAGTCGGAGGATTAGCTGGGAGACCAACTAGGATAGTCAGGCAGCAGTTGGCGACTGCTAAAAGATTGCTCACCATAGGTTGGTCAGAGGGTAAAAGGGCTTCGGTGGCAAGTCCTAAACTGTCTCAGAGTCCAAGGGTTAGGCAAGGGGATTAAGTGAATTACTAGTGTGTTAATTCTCAGGCAGAAATAAGATTCTAGTTTAAATACCTACACTCTTCTATCATCCATTCATTACATCACGATATACTCACAGATAGCCAATAAATACATTCAGTACACATAGGAGACGTGTCTTAGAGGGTTATTCTATTGCAATAGGTATAAGAGTAGGTATCTTATAACGAGTTAACTACTCATAAGAGGATCATGTCTTTCTCTAACATACTGTCGTCAGAAGAAGGTGCAACCCCAAACCGACGACCACTACTTAATGGAAAAAACTACATGCATTGGAAGACAAAGAAGGAGTTCTACATCAAGTCCGAGGATCCACAAATCTGGCAGTTGATCAATGTTGAAGAGTAAATTCTCAAAGATGATAAAGTAAATCAAGCTTCCATAGACATCATGACCGAGGAACAAGTGGAGAAGGCAAGATTCAATGCACAACCTGTCAAACTTATTCATTGTGTGTTGCTACCTGAGCAGTATTCCAAGATCTCATCTCTTAATACAACCAAGGAGATCTGGGAAACTCTTGAAGTAACCTATGATGCCATTGTCGAGACACGCATTGAACTTCTTCTTACTCATTTGGAGTTGTTCGAGAAAGAGGAAGAGGAGACTATCTTTGATATGCACACAAGGTTCACCAAGCTCATCAACGAGATGTTCAAGCTTGGAATAACCATATTCAATGTATACCAAATCTGCAAGTTCTTATAATCACTTCCAACAATTTGTGATAGTAAAGTTAATGCTATGCAGGAAGACCACGACCCATCAAAGATGTCACTCACTGACATGTTGGGGTCACTAGTGACCTTTGAGCCAAAAGAATCTGTCAAGAAAGAAAAAGGCAAGGCTCGTGTCACAAATTGCTGACACATGGAGTATCACGATCAGACCTAGATAATGAAGAAACGGGACAGATGAAGGAAAATGGGGAGTACTTCGCTTGTAACAAACAAGTGCATCACCTTAGAGACTGTCCAAAAACCATACCCAAATGTAAATAGGTAAACAATTGAGGAGTCTATCGGTGAGAAGTCTGATGACAACCAAAGCAATGTTGAGGTAAGTTATCCTAAATTCAGGAGTCTTAGGAAATTTACCAAGGTTCTTGTCGATCAGTTAGAGGAGTATGAGAAACTAACCAATTGTTAGTTAAGATGAATGAATATCTTGAAAATAACTAAAAGATTACAGTGTAGTAAACCTGAAAGGGCCATTAGGAAAATACAGAATGACTATGATGAGCTACTCACAACAACTCATTCCAAAACGATAGATGAGATGATGAAATTACCAAGAAAATACATATTGAAGTAAACGAACCAGATTGATGACAATGTCATAGTCTCACTTAACAAAACTGAACTGGTTTCCTTCCAAAGAAGCCAAAGGAAGCCCTCATGGGGGGTGGTAGGCGACCTGTCATACAACCTTCGAGGTTGGTATGCGAGGGTTGTTACCATTGCAGACAATCTGGACACCACCAATCCACATGTTACAAGACTCACTTTATGCGGTCCTGGCAACCAGCTAGGGCAGATCTTAAAATGGAAGAACGAAAAGATTAAAAGAATGAATTTGATGGTGATAAAGGACCTAAATACCATTGGGTCCCTAATCCTATAAACTAACGTGTGAAGTGCGGAATAGAGTGGGAGGGGAGCTCTACTGATTGACAGTGGGTGCTCTAGACATATCTCAGGAAATAAATGGTAATTCCTCTCACTCATGTCTAAGCACCAAGAAATAGTTTCCTTAGGCGACAATAGGAAAGGTAACAATTTTTTGGTATAGTTGGTTTTTATTTTGATTTAAATGTATTGGTATTCATTCAGTTAATGAGCACAAATTCAATTTACTAAGTGAATCTCAGATATGTGACAATGTTTCAAAATCTGCTTGAGTAGTGAAGAAGTTACGAAGAGGTCATATGAGGAAGAATATGTATATAACCTGTCTAAAAGATTGGACAATGATTATGTTTATTGATAAAGTTGAAACTACATGAAAAAGACTAATAAATATAAAGTTTATTCCTGCTTTAATTGCTTGAAAGGTAGTTGGTCAGCGGTCCTTCGGAATTAACACTCTCGGGGACCAGTGTGAGTGACGCATGTGCTGAAGGAGGATTAAAATAAGTCGTGTGTCTTAAGTCATAGAATGTAGTAAGCACATCATCACACCACTAGAATCTTAAGTAAAAAAATATAGTAAGCACATATCATCACACCGCTAGAGTTGCCTCATAATGATCTATGCATCATGGTCTCAATTGGTATGTATTCAACATTAATGAAGTACTGCAGACGTTATATTTGTGAGTGGTTAAGACAGGTTTAATTAACATAAAAGAAAGAAATTAAAACCCAAAAATAAACGTCGGGCTGCAAATAAATCCCGGTCGCAGTAGTATAGTGAAAATGTAAGCAACCGGATGTCGAACCGTGGGACTAATATACATATAATAGTACCTAAGCGTGTCACAGGAGGGGAGGATTAATTGACTTGCAAATAAAAAGAAAAGATAAAATAAACTAAGTTGACGGATAAATAAAATGGAACTCTGGGTCAGGTTAATATAATCTGCATAATTAAGCTATCTCTACTGGTTTAATAATTTGGCAAGGTTCCTGTAATTATCTTAAGGACTAAGTCATAGCCTCATAAGAACTCGTTCACCTGTAATGCAAGGTTCTAATCAAGGTTCAAGCAAAAGCCTGCGAACGGCAGAGGAGTATTTGAGGAATTACATTTGCAACTGAATACTAACTCATTAAATCATAATAAAGTTTCCTCCAGTTTTACGCTTTAATTAACCTGTCTATTTATCACCTGGTCTGATCAAAATAGACTTAGTAGAGCAATTTAATAAATTCGCGAGATCTATTAAAAGGCGAGATGACTTTTAAAACGTAACAAACTGTATATAAATAAACCAGTAGAAATATTGCATAATTAATACAGAACATAATAACCGTTCCCAGAGCGTATGTAAACTAGCCTAACATATTAAATAGAATAACAGAAACAAGAATGATAGAAATCATCCGTAATCACTCCGTCTCGCTCTGCTATTTTGTATACGTAGGCTAGAGGTGGATTTTGTGGAATGAAGAGAAAATAAAATGGAGAAGACGGGAGGAAGGGATAATGGATCGGTAGTGTTTCTCGTAGGAGACTTCTTATTTTTGAGCAGAAGCTCGTGGCTTTTATAGAAGAAAAGAAGAAGAAGAAAGGAAGCAGATAAGGAAACACGTGAATTGATTGAGGCGGTGCAGCTCATTGATTGCTCATTTATTGCTTCCTTCATTGATTGCAGGGGACAGAGCGCTGAACACAGGCGTGAATTAAGGTAGGCGCAGACAGTGGACGAGTGGGCGAGTTGCAGACAGTAGTTGGAGACGAGGACGGGCGAAGAAGAAACTGGTCGCGACTAGAATTAATCAGAACCGCCTTCTTAACCGCCTGAAGAACCGCCAGGTATTAGGCGGTTTGTTCCTTGCTGTCCGCCTCCAAAACCGCCCATTAAGAGGCGGTTACCTCTCCCTGTTCCGCCTCCTTAACCGCCCATTAAGAGGCGGTTGCCTCAGCCTAGTCCGCCAGGCGGTTGCTTTGAGAGGTCCGCCTGTTTGAGGCGGTCACGCCCAACACGTGACTCTCGCGTGCCTCTGTTCAACCGGCTCTACATTCTTCATTTGGACTCCGTTTTCTGAGCCGTTTGTGTCTATGTGTTCGTCTCTTTATCTACTTTACTTCCAGCTTGGTTTTCCTCATGTTAAACCAATAAATTTGTGAGATAAACAATAAAACATAAACTAGAGGAAACTAACCGAAGTGGAAAAATGAGCAAGAAAAGTGTTAATATAATATATGAAATACACCTATAAATCATGCTCATTTGGACACTTATCAAGTACTCACAGTTTGTTTGGACTATCTTTTCTTAACATCCAAAGAGGAGGTCTTTGAGAAGTTTCTAGTATTTACAGGTTATATACAAACCACATCCAATTACAAGATCAAGGCTTTACTATCAGATATAGTGGTGGATGAAGACAAAAGTTCATGATAAACAAAGCAGCAAAAGAGTTATGAATGTATCCTTGACACATCAACGAATCTTGAGAAACATCCAAACAAGACAGAGACAACTCCACACCAGTCACCAACAGCAATCAAAGAGTGCAGTCTACAAATCCTCTATCAAATACTAGTTTTGATCATCATAGTGAAATATATTGAAATCATTTCACTAAGAATGTTGAAAGGTTGATGAAAAAAAGGGTTTGAATAGAGTGATATGGGAGAATTGAAGCATTTCTTAGGAGTTGAAATTAAAAAAAGTGATGAAAGGAATTACTATCTCTTAGTAAAAGTATGTGACAGATCTACCAAAAGGATTTGGAATGGAGTCAGCAAAACCTTATGGTGGTTGACACAAAAATGAGTGTAAAGACCGGCGACTGACAGGTCAACCAACGATCTTACGGGGAGGTGAATGGATCTTTGTTTGCTTGTAGAGTTGATATTATGTATAATGTTTGCTTATGATCTAGATTTTAGGCAGATCCATGGGAAAGTCATCTCACAGCTTCATGCCATACCAATCACAACATCGTATGCTACTCTGATGCAAATCACAGGAAGAAAGAGCACCTCAGGTACAACTTTCTTCCTCGGAAGTGTGACCATATCTACTGCTAAATCAGAATACATAGGCACGACAACCTGTTGCGAATAACTCTTTCGGATAAAACAATAGACTAACGACTATGGTGTCAAATCAAGTAGTCTTCCGATTCTATGTGATAATGCAAGTGCTATTTCAATTTTCAAAGTCCAGCACATCACTCACGTACTAAGCACATAGACTTTAGGCATCATTTATTACGAGATGTTGTGAAAAAAAAGACTTGGTCGTTTTGAAGATTATTTCAATTGAGAGACAACTTACAGACTTATTCTCTAAGCCACTTAGTAGAGAGAAATTCACCAAGATCATTCGTGATTTGAGCATAACTTTCATAAATTAAGTTTATGGTTCTCTATCTTAGATGCTGTTTGACGACAGTTAAGTGACTATTCGGGCACTAATCTTTCAGTAGTATTTGACTGTTTTATGTGTGTCCTATTGATGACTGACTATCGGGGACAGAGATATCACTTATAGAGCAAAGGCAAAAAAAATTCCCATTCTTTCAAAAGATTGAAGAGGAATGAAATATTGCAAATTAGAAGGATATGGCAAGGTACTCCTCTGATATAAATCAAATTTTCTAAAACCAATAGCAAGCATCTTTTATCCAGCTATTAAGTCCCTTCGGGTGCTTTGTCACCCATATACCTAAGGTCTTATGATCTGGGATAGAAGACCAGCATCGCTACAGGGATAAAAAGAAAAAGTCTGGGGGATGAAAAATATCATGCGTATGTGATGTTGAAAGGTATTGCGGAATAAGGTACCACTTCACATCCCTTGTCATATAAAGATAAAGAAAGAAATGGTTGTGATCTACCGAATGAAACACCCGAAAGATAGCTCAGCAATAAAGCTAAAATGTGAAGTAATCTCTTTGTCCTTGTGTAGTTTGTTATCAATTGACTTATGCATCAATATTTCAAATCTTATCTGACTATGTATGCTCATTTGGTTCACTCCTCTGTTTGTTGAATGGGAAAAGGGGAAAAAGAATAATCCTTAGTTAATTCTTGAAACACTTGCTTATGAATTACTTTTCTCTATTAAAATGCTAAGTGTTAAGTAACCCGTTGGAACTACTCGTCTAATTTAGAGGGATTTTCTCACATAAGCATGCTACCATGTGCACATAATCAGGCAGCAACGTAAAGAATGAACAACATGCATGTAAAACATGTCCAACATGCACCACACGCACTCCATTGGCACTTAACTCTGATCATTACCTTCTAGGTCCAAAGAATTCGAGATGCAATTTTTCATTCTATTTCATATATAATCTCACCACCTAGTGGACAAACATTCTTTCACACCCATTTATGTCACTCTATTTAGGTCAATCAACCATCTTTACAAATCCGAATGGAATTTTACCAACCTTAAGAAGTTCACAATTTTTTTCGGGATCATTCTGATGTTACTCACTAAAGTCTCTATTGTTTGATATCGGCATAATAACCTTTCCAAGGTTCTAGTATGTCCAATACGTACAACTTCCATACCCTCCAGGGTCTTAGTATATCTATCTAATTACCATATACCACAAGGTGAAAGCAAAATGGTTTTTCATCTTGGTACATATAACCTTTTGAAACAAGATTCAAACGTAACAAAATTTGGAAATCTCTAACATTATCACATCACATTCCTCATATACGTTAGGTAAGGTTAAAGGTTTTGCTAAACTTCTAATTCTCTCTCAACTTAGATCTCTTGTCAAACATTCATTCCCAATTCAACACCTTCCTTTTCCCATATAGTTTACCAAAATCATCTGTTGGGATTTTATTCCTCTTTTCAACTCTAGGGCACACAACCACAGGAAATTCATTTCATTCAATCCACGTCATTCCAGACTTACTTGATTTCTTCAATCCTTTCATCATTGCATAGATTATCTCAGATGCCTATCATATATCCTAACTCACATTGCGTGACTACTTCCTTATCCCACTTCCTTTAAATTATACCATCATAATCCGAATCTTGATCATTTCTGATTTAATACACTTCATTTCTAGTTCAAGGCATGCACTTTCACCTTAGCTATACTCTCAAGAAAATCTATCCATAAATATTAGCTCTATATTGCCCTCAAATTATCTCTTTACCTCGTATATAATTCTTAAAGACTGTGTGGATGTCATATACTCCCAAAAGCATATGCTACTAACTTTCTCAAAGCATAAAAATTCACTTCATAGCTTCCCAACACAGCAAGGCCTGAACAATGCTAGAAATAGGTCAATATAAATCCCAATTGTGAAACGATTTTTATTCCCAGTTTGAAGAAACACGATTTTGGTCACTATCCTCAAGAACTTCTATCTTCTGTACTAATTCGCCATTTACCAATATAATCTAGAGATAAATTGTCACAACCCCTGGCGTCAAGCCAAATCCTTATATCTTGGTGTACAAAAAAAATTGCCCTTAATGAGTGCTAACACTTTGCTTATCTTATCAAACAAATAACTACTCCTCAAAGTTTTTCTTAGAGTATTATTTATACTCTTCCTCATTCTACAAATTCCACAAAATCAATGTAGATTATCACAAACTAATCTATTTAAGTGGTACACTCTTAGAATAATCATATTCCATAATATTTCTCTTTTATACGAACATGATGCTCTCAAGGAAACGGACTAGGGTGATTACACACAACCTCTTCAACTGCTATTTCAGCTCTCGCTTTTTAGTGGCCCATCTCAACAAAATTCTAAGTTGTTAAACCTGTTGTAGGCCCTAGCTTAACTTGATCTAAGTTCCTTAACTCCGAGGCATTCCTCCATTCTTACTTAAAACATCTCTTAGAATCACCCACCTATGAATATCCCTTAGTTAAATCATCTTCTTTCCACAAGTCTTGCACATAGCAAAAATAATCCTAAGTTCATGATCAAACTGTAAAAGATTCATTTGACTCCTTTTTTGTCCTTTTTCACAAAACCTCATGTTCATAACACCTATTCTCACCTTTATACTTGTGAAACTGGTTCATTCCTAATATGAACCTAGATTATTTCATTCAACTGAATCAATTTGGTGAAAAACATACTACCACACCATCCACACTTTGTTTCCTTTGAAATCTATATCACTTGTCCATCTCCTAGAGAAATTATATACCGAACTGCATCATTGCCATTAGAACATTTGTCATCCCCCTTCTTGATCCTCACATAGTCTGTTGAACCTTCTTATCAGCACCCAAATTCTTCATCCAACATTTGCTTGAGTCAACTCTTCTAAAGGTAAGAATCCATTACTTAATCCCGTACTCAATACAAACAAGTACTACTTCACTAAGGTATGAAGCTAGCTAGTGGGGACATCTTAAATCCATAACTAATACCTTGAATCATTATTCTTTGATCTAGATACCAGGTTTTTATCATTTTTTCAACTAACAATATTGTGTCACAAACACATCCATGTAATATACATATCCATTTACCTCTTTGTTGCTTTCATTATCTCCACTTCAAATTTCCCTTAATAACCATAGCTTCAACCTTAGGAATAGCCCGCAAAGGCAACCACCTATGATCCTTGGTCCCGTGGGTTTGGGTTCCACCTTCAATCCCTTCATTCATAGCTAGTAAGCTCACTTAACCCTTAGGTTAGCTCACATTTCTAGTCCTCATATATGTATCATAAGACATTACACTCTCAAGTTACCATCTTAGGCATTACTCTATGTCATTCTTTTTTGACAAGGTCTAAAAAGGTTTCACCAAGCCATAACATTACTTAGCAGAACAAACAAGGCTATCACAAGGCCTATATCAACATTTCCATTCCCCACAAGTAAGCCCAAACATAAGAATTTGAGTTTAAGTCTCATCACCACTATTAATTATCATGAACTATTCAAGTACCCGTGGTACACAGTCAAATCTTGTATCAGACATCCCTTGAATTGTTAGGGTTCCACAAAACATTTTGTTTCTCATCTAGTTCCATAAAAGCAATAAGCACATACAATAATAAATCCAAGTCTTATATATAAGAAACAACCAATTCAAATGGCTCAGCCATGAGCATCTCAATCATATCATCCACAAGGAATTACACATTGTGACTCACTAAATCAGTGGTCACTTCATGATTTTCATATCAACATAGTCTTAAAGGACTTTTCACAATACAATCCTCATGCACTCAATGCACGATGCGACAATGCACTTAGGGCATCCACAATAATGGAAGTGGATTCTACTCGCTAACAAATATTATTTTATTACATTCTGTCACAATCTCTCTCTTGTTTCCCAAGTTCTCTAAAAAGAGAGTTCCTAAACTAAGAACCCGTCTCATATCTTCTCTCATCCACCTCATAATTTTCTTTTTCTTTTTTACCACTATGGGTGGAATCCACACTATTGTGAATGCCCTTAGGCTCATTAGGAAATTCTCATTTAATCACCACACAAGGCCGCAACCACATAACCAGGACTTAGTCACTCTTCATCACACATTGATTGTGAACTTCATTCCTAAAACCAAAACACACGTTAACCTTTAATAATGAAGGAAGCAACAACTCATCCAAACATGAAAATTAAAACACCTAAAATAATATATTTCCCCCTTTTATATCTTCTATAATGAATAGAGGAGCGTGTGGCAACAAACGGAGGTGAAATCAGAGTTAAAACGAAGAATCTAGAGCAAAAACAGTGACCTAGTGAGTCAGCCTGTACAGTTCCGGGGTTGGGTCCGAGTCCGGAATTGCCCATTCCGAGGGTAGAGAGTCTCCTACCCAAACCTACCCACATGTTCTGGATGGCTGATCAGTCGTTCCAGACGTCCGAAATTGTTTGTCCGGGGGTTAAAATCACCCGTTCCGAAGGCCGGAATATTCTGTTTCAACATATTTTCATGAATTTAATGGTTATAGCACTTAGTAGTACACACCATAATACTCATTTGGGGACATCAAGCAAGCATAAAAACATGATTAATCATCATCTAAATATCACCACAACACCATTAAGGTATGCAAGGAGAAATGTAAACATCAAGGAACTCAATATTCTTCACCACGCATCCTCTTTATCCCCAAAATCATTCCAAATTCTCAAAGAAATTAATACAGAGCCAATGAGTCTCTGATACCACTTTATAACACCCCATTTCATAAACACATGATTAACCTCTTAAACCATCTGAATTTCGCAGCGGAAGTACAAAATCTTTTAGGTGTTACTGCAACATTCCTCTCAAGGGAATGCTAAGGCTCAACCACTCTTTAAACCGACTTTAAACATTTTTCAGAATTTGGGCATGACATATCAAGACATGTCTCTTAAAACTGTAAAAACTATATGCAATAAAGTATGCTTACTAAATGTAACCACGTGGGCATGACCGACTAGTGGCTCTCGAAAGGTAGCACCTGCAATTTACAAGGTAGCCTAGACCATGTGTCCTTACACTAGGTCATCATCTAATGCATTGTTCAAGGTGTAAATGAGGAAAGGCTGATTGAACTTGATATACACATATGGATCAAGAGAGTTACATACTCTCAACCAAATACTGAGACTAATATTCAAAAGAAGAGTAAAGAGGGAAATTAATACTTATACATTTCAAATCCAAAAACAAAAGCAATACAAGTAGTAAATTCCCCCAGGACCCACGCTCTAAATAATCTTCAACAACTGCGAGGAGACATTTAGGCACATAGACATACAAACAAAAACTGTCAGTATACAACTAAGTAAACACTAAGCTACCCTAAGATCAATTTCGTTAGTCCTTTATTTTCATTATGATAGAGAACTATGTCTTCCTCTTTGATTTCTCTTATGAAACCATCGAAGGTCCTTATCTCAAGCATTTCATATTTTATTACTATCACAAGTCATTCGAGCATAATACGTTCATAAATAAACAACCATAAGAAAACTGCTCCCAGGAATAACTAGCTCCTGAAACACTAGCTTCCGGTATATGGGTTGTCCAGAAGGATTCCGAGCATCATCAGCTTACATGAAAATTTCATTACCAACACCCATCATGGCTCATATTTATACATTAAGGTTCATGCTCATTTCGTATGCCCATTCCAAGTTAATAGCTCATTTAGTCACTGGATACAAAGGGTCTGTCTCCCTTCACCTCAGATGTCAATGGCACACATAGCCTCTGGATATCAAGAATCCGTCTCCCTTTTCATCTCAAATATCAATGACACAAATAACCTCCAGATATTAAGGGGTTGTCTCCCTTTTTATCTCAAATATCAATGGCACAAATAGCCTCCGGATATCAAGGGTTCGTCTACCTCATCATCTCAAATATCAATGACACACATAGCCTCCAGATATCAAGGGTTCGTCTTCCTCATCCCAGCCACCGGATACAAAGGGTCCGTCTCCCTCTTCGATATTCATTCATTGATATGGCATCATTCGATATCACTCTCCAAGGATCAATCATCCACACAATTCATCAAGGATTAATTATCCACGATTATTCATCAAGGGTTAATAATCTCAATCATTCATCAAGGATTAATCACCCATAATCAATCATCCAAGATTGCTCATCCATATCATTCATCAAGACGATAGCTCAATTTGATTCCCTTTCTTATTCCAAAGGTCATTCGACCATATATACTAATATTTAAGTTCATTATCCAAGAGCCATCAACACTACTTCACATGTTACACAAAGGTTCACAACCATATATCATCAAGATCACATTTCCATTCCATTTATCATTCACAATGAAATCATGTAGATCTACATCCGATATTAAAATCTGGGGTCACCATGACCATACTTTGTTACAATGAGGTTACTATTCCACAAGGTTATCCTCACTTCTTCATATCCAAGTTCATACACCAAAGACTACAGAGATCATCAAGTCCATAATGAAATCACTATGAATCTCATACTAGGATAAAAAGGATTTCTAATCATCCTCAAGCAAACCTATCCACATAGATCATTAAACTTTACTGTTTCCTTTACCTTTTCTTCGATGAGCATATTAGGTCTTCAAGCTCATCCACTCACTCTCTTGGCTTTCAAGAGGTGATTAAATAGCTTACATAATCAGTTAGTATCATAACCACGAGATTCACACATCCTCTTATGGCATACATACACTAATAGACTTAGGTTTACCTTTTTAGATGATCTAGCTTGGGTCCAAGCTCTTGTCCTTTAGATCAAGTCCTAGAGTAGTCCCCGATGTCTAGGGAATTCACATAATATCCAAACATCAGCTCACAATCAATGACCATTCAGCATTTTTCAAAGATAATGTAAGAACACACACATTTCTCTTTCATTCATATTCGACATTAAGCCATCTTAGGTCTTCAACTCATTCTCTTAACCTTTATATATAGCTTTTTTATTGTCATTCAAGCTTTAAAGCCACAATAATAGCTTCTAAAATATAAAGCCCCAATTTTATGCTCGAATTCAGCCATGGAAGGCCATAGGCAGAACTCAAAATCAAACTCCACCAAAGCCAACAATAAGTGGTTCAAACTCAAGGTTTTAACATAATAACAAGCTTTGATTAAGGACTTAAGCCTAAAAACGAGTTTAGGAGTGTAAACCAATAAAACTCTCCTGATGTGAATAGTAACAACGGTGGAGAAGAAGATGGAGATCTCTAGATCTCTAACTCAAATTGAAGCTTGAAGAAGAAGCAAGTCATCTTTAGTTGCCAACAACCATTAATAATCAATATAAGATGAAGATTTGAAGAGAAGAGACAAAAAAGAAGGCTTTCCCTAAGCTGTTGTTGCTTCTCCACATTTTTGAATAAAATGGAGCGGATGGTACGTGAAAGAAGAGGAATGAGAGAGAAAAGTAACTTAAGAGGGAAATAGGCATGTGACTTGTAAAAGCCTCTCATATGACTTTAGGTCATTAAAAAAGGCTCTTCAACTCTTTAGAATCTCATTTTAAACCTTCTTTAAAATTCCAGAGCTTGCCATAATGGACATAACATGTTTTTACTAATTTAGGCAAAAACATGCATTAAGCCTTAAATCTCCAACCAAGATTTGTCTTTTCTTTTCAAATATATTCTTCATCATTAAAATAGGATAATATCATCTATTTGGAGGTTATAAATCACCTTTCAAGGCCGAGATATATCAAACCATTCAAAATTACTTAAATGCCCCTTAAGGCTAAAGTGTGCTTTAAGCGAATGCCTTCAATACTCTTGAGTATTGCTCAATAAAATACCCTTTAAAACTCATGTTAATCACGTAAATGAGGATTATTAACTTGCTAATACAACCTTATTAAATCGGGGTATTTAAACACCAATATTGCTTCAACAAATCGGATGAGAAAATAGATGGTGCCACTTCAACTTTAACACAGGTCAAAGATCAAAAACATAGCTGAGATCACTAAGGATGGGGGCCATTCATTAAGAAATCTTAATGCACACTATATCTACACAGGCTTGACCAAAATTAACCTAGATCAAGTAGTCAAATCAAAGTACAATTTAGACCACACCCTATGAAAAATGATATACCATAGAGTTGGATTCACAATTAACCCATATGAAGTAGTCGAAGCCAGTGGATCCAGATTCGTAGAGCAAGTGGATAAATCCCGACCCAATGGTTCAAGTAAAACAAGCCATGGTTCAAAATCAAATAACACAGTGCAGGAGTTCAAAATCACACACAGACACAATAGGGTCCAAAATCAGATTCTAGTTTGCTAGGGTTTAGTGTAAACCTAGATTGGCAAGAGCGACA
>CM041782.1:109352700-109570118 GCA_023374045.1 Limonium bicolor | reverse complement strand
ATTATATATGCAGCACATGAGCTGCGCTCTTCATGGACATGGTAAGCAAAGAAAATTACTGGACAAACGTCTATTGCTGATGTAATGGTCTTGTTAACAAAAGTTCCTGCAACTTGAAATGAAACAGGTTCTACCCATACCATTATGGTCCAATTGCTTCTGATTTAAAGGGTCTCTCTCAAGTCACAGTAAAGTTCCAAATGGGTTCACCCTTTACCCCGTTTGATCAACTAATGGCCGTACTCATTATAAAAAACTAACACACACTTTTACTAACACATAATTAAATGTCTCTATAAGTATATTTTACCGACACATTATGTGTCGATAAAAGATAAACTCTTTTATTAATGTGTCAATACACACCATATTTTTACAGACATAAGGTAACTATTTTACTATTTTATTAAAATTTAAAGTTAGTATAGTAGGTAAGTTATAAATATAATCAGTCACTAAAACTTGTTAAAAGAAGAAAAAATTGGCGGGATTATATATTCACACTAAACTAAAGAGCGCTAATACTCCTCCCTTCTCGTTGACGATAGCGCGGAGAAGTTCCCCAATTGCTTCTACACCAGCGACCGAGCAAGAGCAAGGGATTGAATTAAGTTGAAGGCTTGAATCCCGCAAAGAATAGGTGTGGATTTGACGGTAATGATTATCGACTTTCCCCTCAATTTCTAGATTAGGGTTTATCTTCTTCACCCTATTTCCTGTATCGATTCATCGGTCTCCATCGCATCTAATATATTGCTGTTATGATTACAGCAGTGCTGATTGTTGGAGTTTCTACTACCATCATCAGCGATTTTATTTGTTCCAGAACCGGCAAGCAGTCAATCTTGTACCCGCGGTGAGTTATTGTTATCGTCCTCCTCCTCCAGTCTCCTTCACTGTGTGTATCTCTCGCCCTTTGCAATATATTCTTCCTGTTATATGTGTGAGTGTTTCTGATGCTAGTTTTGAAGAGACTAATGCTGGTGACCGCTGAGTGTTTCTGATGCTTACTGTAGCGAGTTCTCTTGATGATTATTTTGTACTTTAGTTTGTTTGGGAGCGATTGATGCATATGGTTATTGGCGGTGATTAATTATTTGTTTTTGTCAGAATAAATACAGTCCAGTATTGGGTTAACACTCAAATGCTTGACCTGCACTAACTAACAGTGCGCTCAAAGGGTTGATGATCCCTGCGGCAGTCTTGATCATCAATCATGAATAATTACGATCATCCCTTGTGCTCTTTAAGCTAAATGTGGGAACGAAAAATTAGGAGCACAAAAGGCAGGCTAAAACAGAGACACAAGATTCACGCTGGTTGGGTTTTGAAGCTTGAGGAATTCTCATATTTTCTTTGGGCAGAACCTTAGCAAAAACTTACAGTACACTTATATGGAGGTTAGAGAGCACTCTTTTAGGGAAACATGAGAACATAATTAAGAATTTCAATTCAACTAGCCTAACCACAACAAAACTTCTGTTAACTTTAGATGAAACAGCATCTGTTACATCACCTATTTTCAAAGTTTATCCATGTAGGACCAAATGAACAAAGATTAGTTTTAAATCTGTTCAAGCTTAGTTTTGAATAAGTTAATCTGTTAAGAGGGGCTTACCAGTCACAAGGGTTTTAAAGGTCATTTTCTCCTAGCATGTTTCTTATTCGATTCAAGTTGAATGAGGCGGTTTCAGAGATAATATTCACACCAGGGTTTCTTCCAGGAGGATTCATCAAATCAATTAAATTGTATGTTCTCATTTTTTCCATCAATCATATTCTATACTTCTAGAATGACTATGTATTATGCACGACCATCTTTTTGAGAATATACTATTATCTGAATGATGTTTCATCCTTCTGTTGGCTCTTTGTAGAAATTATCCCCATATCATGTTGAGTATGTTTTACATGTGAATATTTAGTTACTTTGTTTTGCTTTATTATGCAGAGCAAAAATTAGTGAGCTAATAATAGCCAACTTCAACGATCCTAGTTGTCTTCAATCTCTTACTGCCGCCAACTTTGCTAAGGAGGTAATATCCTGTTGGGTACTTAATGGAGGCTTTGTTGTATCTTTCACTTTCTATGGTTTCTCTTGCTTTGTTTCATAATGTTATCAGTTAATTGTCACTAGGGAGAATTTATATATGAAGTCCTGAATGTGCAGTTGAACGTATTTTTTGCGTGCTTTCTGCTTCCTGTTTGATTTTGGTTTTAGCATTTGGATTTCTTAACTGATTTCTCTTTTTCTCTTGTGTGTTGATAATGCTTTTCTAGAGTAATGGCCTACTTTTTTTTGCTGAAACGAGTAGCACAAATATTATTTTCTGTTGTCCGTGTTATATTCATATCCTTTCATGAAAGTAATCAAGCATTTCTTATCTGTGCTCTGATTTTAAAGTCTGTTTCAGGTACTTGTTGATAGGATCAATCTTCCATGCATGCTAGTTAAAGGTAGCTTATACACCGGCAGTGGTGATGGAGCTGTGAACTTAATCAAACTATTGATGGGATCATTTTTTGCGTCTGCATTTGTCTACAAAATCAGCTCTCTATCTGAAGCATCTATTGGAAGAGATGTACATTGATGCATTGTTATTCTGAAGACATTTTTATAGCTAGAAATGGCCATTTTAATTTTGTTATAGTGAGACGTGAGTAATTATCTATAGTTCTTTAAGTCTTGGTGTCCCATTAGATGATACTTTCAACATAGTCTATTCTGTTAATGATATATGCACTTTATTCTTTTGAATGACACGGTGAATATATCATTGATCAGATGGGGGCTCCTGGTGCTCTTATATCCGCCAAGATTCCCAGCAGCTTTCTTCTTGATTGCATATCTGGAGCCAAGGTAGTCCCGGATAATGGTGTGACATTCTCAACAACTTTAGGTTCAATCTAAATGGAACAGTTTCCACACTGCAGTAGGTACTCATGGTGAAGATCAACTATCATGACAAGCAGCTGCTAATGAGCTAATTAAGGGAGACCCTTTTTGGGTAATTAGATGAAGTCAGATTTTATTTTTGGAAGTAGGAGAAGTGTGAAGGAAGAGAGTGCTATGTTTCACTCTTAAACTAGTTCAAGAACAATATTGTATTTTTGGCTTAAATTCAACTTATCTTGATGTTGACTATGATATATTTTTGGAGGATAATGATGAAGATAAGTGTTCAACTTGTGCTATTGTAAACTATTAACATTTTCAATGCTAATGGAGCTTATAAGTTACTACGGTTATTGTTTGAGAATTCACAAGCCATTTTATGAATAATATATAGATCAGCAGGTGGATGTGTGGCATTGTAGAAATAACAAATTATATGATGGTTTATTCTGTTTGCATAAACGTTTTTTACTAACACAAATTATGTGTTAGTATACAGATATACCAACACTTTGTTTTATGTCAGTATAAATGTACAGGTTGTTCTGTCAGTTAAGATAAGTGTTAGTATAGATCTTCTGTTTTTACTGACTAAGAAAATAAGTGTTAGTAAAAGCTCAGAACCCTTTACCGACACACACTATAAGTGTCTGTATAGACCTATAGTATCTGAGGTTATACCGACACTTTTTTTTGTGTGTCGGTAAAGGTCAACCGAGTCTATACTGACACTTTTTATGGCTATACTAACACAAAAAATGTGTTTGTAAATGACATTTTTTTTGTAGTGGGCCCAAAGGTAGGTATCAACTCTGGACTTCACAGCCAACTGATTTTTAATTCTTTTCCTGTCTTCTAGAGGCCAATATAATTTTCCACATCCTACTTGTCAACAACAGCGCTCATGCTCTTCCTAGAGCTTATAGAAGGTTAATGACAGATCCATGTTCTGAGCTCCTGAGTTTATATCCCAAAGGTATAAGAACTGCTTCATATATCCACTACTGCTTATTCCTTTTATCCCTATTGGATTTGTTGTTGCATTACTTACTCTCTCTGGTTCCTATATTTGTTTCATAACCATTCCGTGCTTTAGAAGTTGATGTTGATATGGATGGGAAGCGATTCTTGTGGCAGGTATCTGAACCCTTTTCATATAAAATATTTTGCCAATCTTAAGTTACCATTTGGTCAACTATATGGGGCTAGCTTACTGATCATCAATGTTGCCTTGATGATTTTTTTTTTTTTTCTGTTATAGGGGGTTTGTCTGCTTCCTTTTATAGACGGGAAGTTGTTACTGTCTGCAACAAGGAAAGTGGCTGGGAAGATTGAGGTTTTTATACCTTCCTTTTTTTTTCTCAATGTATTCTTGTCTGCTTCTATTAGCTTTAATTCTAGCATGGGGGTCTTCTGAATATCTCTTCTTTTGTCTTTGCTGGTTTACTGCAGGATTATGAAGCTGAGAGAAATGCTGCTAAGGTTGATAAGGTACATGCTGGAGCTTCAAGCAAATTTGGGTCTCAAATTCAGTCTCTTCTCTTAGCGCAAGCTACTGGAGACCCAACTCAGAGATCACCATCTTTCAGTATAAGGTAAGTGTTGGTTATATTTATTTAAGTAATAAATAAAAGATAATATTTATTTGTTAAATATTAGTTACAACCAACGTCAAATAATATTGATAAGAATATTTGTTATTCTTATCTCTTTATGTTATTATTATATGTAGAGACTCTGGAATTAGTTTCCAGTAACTGAAAAATACAGAAACCCCAGTTCCCACAGAATACACAGAAAGAGCAGTGTTAAGGCTCTTAGGTCGTGGATAGCGTGGGGAGTGTTGCTGTGACCTCCTCCACCTGGTAGACGCGAAGGATTCAACAGTTGATGTCAAAGGAAGACGATCCGGTTGACAACGAACAGAAAGAACAATCCGTATAATTCCGCTGCGCTCAAGAGGTAGGTACCCTAATCTATATATTTCTAACAGTAAGAATACTAATTACTCCTTGTTTCATTTGCATTCAAAGCACGCACAGGTAGTCCACCTACACTGACATTGTTCTTAATTTTAATCTGAACATTGCATTAATGCTTCGCATGCGATAGTGGGGCAGATGGATAGCTGGTTTAATCCAGTATGATGATCATCCTTCTGAAGCTAACAACATGGTTTTGTGAGTTGGAATTCTATCTAATACCAATAAACCTCTTATCAGTTACTCCTTGATTGTTGCTTCTACTTCCCTTATGAGTGAGTTTTAATCCGTGGTGCTAATTAAAACAAAAGTTATCTCTGTTTGATTATGTATGCAGGAGTGTAAATTATGAGCTCCCTAAGCTTAGAGAAACTATACATAGACCCTTGGCAGGCGTCAATTTTCCGGATAGGGTACATGCATGGTTCTATATGTACATATATGTTGCTGTAAACCAATCAGTTAGGTGATGAAAATATGTTTCTTATTTGTTGTGTAGTGTGTACCATTCTGATATTGCTAACCGATTGTTATGGCACGAACACAACTATCACTTACCCGTCTCGAGGTGATTCTCTCATTCTCCTTTGTGTACTGAAATATTTAACTACACATGACTAGTGTTGGGTGGGAAGGTGAACTTAATTTAATCATTCATGCTGCAGGGTACTCGGTGAGGATGGATGCTTGAAATTAAATATGTGAGCAGCTCGGGACACGTGCTGTCTAATCGTTTTGGTCGAGGGTATTCTAATCCCCCACCAAGGGATATTAGAGTTAGAGGGCTTGGTAGCTAGTACTTTAAAGGAGTTTTCTTTTGGGACTTGGTAGTTCTATTTTGAAGGAAGCTTTTTTGTTGATTTTGCGAGTGCCGTGGTTAGACATTTCATATACATTTTGGAATTGCAAGTGTCTACAGTCTATACACATCTGGAAATGCAAATATAGTATCACTAATCTTGCTTCTCTTCCAATTGTAATTCATAAACCAAAATGGATCAATGCTTGTACCTATCCGTGCGAGCAGTTTGTTAATGAAAGAGTATTAATGAAGTCAATACACATTAGTGTGCATCGGCGGTTTCCTAAAAAGTTATTATCTTCCATGCTTTGGGGACGAATCAGATTTTTAGTCTACACTTACTTGAAGTAGCGGTGACTTCCTAGAAGGCTCTTCTCTTTTCAAGCTAGGCTAAGAGTGTTATCCCTGCTTAGGTTGTAATTAGGATCAACTTGGTTGACGGAGAGAAGGTTTCTTGTTTTTGTTTCCGTTTCAGTTTTGTTTGTTCTATATTTTGGTCAGTTTCTTTGGAGCTGAACCCCTTTTGGGGAGAAAGGTTCTTATCAAAACAAAAAATACATAACTAGTTTGATCTATCGTGATCAAAATGATGCGATCAAAGAGCCACTATTATTATCATCTGCCATATCATAAAGCAAACTCTCAACATCTCTACTAGCTATCTCTGATTCAAAATTACAAAACCCTAATGACCATCTACTACCAAAGGAAACTATCAACTAAGCATAGAAAAGTGAAAACCTTAATCCGGTCTAGTAACATTAGCTAGTAGTAATTTAAGACGAGCATTGTTTCTTCATGATGCCTTGGAATAATGGAGTCTTTAAAATGGGAATGAATGAGCAGTCGTTGCTGACTGTCTTAATGAAGTTGCAACATTTGGCTCCTAGTGTAAATTTGTGTACCTCGGAGGAAGTGTAGAGATCATGGATGCATGACCCAACAGTAGCATCATGAAATGACTTGGAACATTTTTGAGCTTGTTCAAGAGATGGATGAGGTGGGAATGGTGGACTTGACGGTGAAGGGCTGACCGGTGATGGGTGTGGGTATACTGGGAAGTGAGGATATGGATATGGGAAGTGAGGGTGTGGGAAGTGAGGGTAAGGGAAATGAGGGAAGTATGGGAAGAGTGCTTGTGTTTGATGGAACTGTTGTTGCTCCTCTTGAGAGAAGGATGTTTTGGCCATTATGGCTATGAGTGCTGTAATAACAAGGAAAGCTTTCATTTTGTTTGGATGGGTTAACTAGCTAATTAAAAGGGAATCGGTGGATGATTGACAATGTAGAGATGAATGGAGGACCGACGGTTTTGTAGTGGTATTTATAGAGTCGGTGCAAATATGAGTGAAAATTTATGAATGTTGAAAAAAAGGGTGATTGATGTGATGGTTGAGAAAGAATGGCGCCACATTATATGGAGGTTGAGAAATAATAGGCCGAAACAATTATCTTTCAAGGCACTTTAAAGGAGTTCTTTCTAACTATATTGTTATAATATTACGGGTTAATAAGTTATTTTCAGATTATAGCTTTCAGTTCTGTACTTCTGTTTTGTTATGTGTAATGAAAGATGTTATTGTCTTTATATATTATTTTTTGTAAAGTTTATATATTTTTCCAAGTAACGTTTTCTTTTATTAGTTTTGACGTAAGCAGAATCGACATGAATTGTTGGTTTGATGTGGTTTGCGACAATGTAAAGTTTATGAATGATGGATGAAGGATTTGAGACGAGTGAAGAAAGATTAGTCATCAACCATAAAAATCAGATATGTTGAAAATAATTTGGCAGATGAGTGAAGGAGCAAAATAAGAACAATATATATATAAATCGTTGTAGAAAATAATTTATTCTGCGTTCAAAAAGAAAATAATTTATTCACAATTTATTGGAATCGTTGAGATATTAACGAACGGATTAGCATAAAAAACGCAAATGGCAATGAGGAACACTAATGAGTAGAAGCAAAAATAAAGTGAAAATTAGTTTATTATAAAAAATGTCATTACAATTATTTATATTTTATTTCTATGATTGTATAATTTGTTTTTATAATTATTTATATTTTATTAACTAGCAGAAGTGGCAACATATTCTGAATCAAGGCGTTCCTATTGCGACATTTTATGACTTTGTTATTTGTTAAAACAATTGGCAAACAATCGTAGTGGTATTTATGAAAATTTGATGTTTGTTATTGAATGGAAGAGAGCAGCCAAAATGCTATCTCAATCTATAGATATATGGATCAATTAAAATAAAAATAAAAACGTTAAAGGTGAATAAAAGATTGATTGCTTTAGAAAGGAAAAAATAAATTAAAATGTCAAAATCTTAACATATAAGAGCATAATTACTTAATCCAATTTTGGGTTCTTAGCCTTCTCTCATATTTTCTTTTTCATTCACATAATATTAAGAATTTTTAGATTTTCACGAGAGAATCCAGATATTGGTTCTAATGTATTCTCTGAGTATTATGATTGAATATATATATATATATATTTATATATTTGGTTACATGCAAATTTTGAAAAATAAAGACTAAATTTATGAATCAATAATTTTAGCCTTGTTTTATTGAAGGAAAAATTTAATTTAAATCAAAATATATAGAGTGGTTTACATATAATTTTTAAAAGGTATATTTTATTGTAAAATATAAGAAAAATAATATATCTTATTAAAAGAAAATTTAAATAAAATATTTCTCCAACAAATGTGTAAATTTTGACGAGTAACTTCAATTCTTAAAGACAACTACATTATCTCATTTTTGTTTTTTTTTGTATACCTATTGTCATACTTTTCTTTATAATATTTCATATAATTTTGAATCTATAGCATGTTTACTTTACAATTTGAGTTATATTTAAAACAATGAAATGTGAAGTGAATGTCATTATAGTTTCTTAAATACTTTATTAACATTGCATATAAGTCAAGTTCGTAGGCGCGTGGTTTTAACCCATCTGAAATACTTTGAACTTAACTATGGTGATTAAATCATTCTAATATGGTAATTAAGGGCCTAATTGTGCCTAAAGAATATTGGTGAAGAAAATAAAACCAAAAGAAAAGAGAAAACACTAAAAAGCGGAAAATGTAAAAATGAGCGTTACATAACCATAGGAGGTATGTGGCCTCGACTAGGATCCTAGATGGGTTCCTAAGGCTTAGTTATGCCTAAATAATATGTAGAAACAATTCCTGAAGAAAAATCCATAAAATGGATTAAAAACCGCAAACGAGCCTTAAAGCACATTTTTCGAGGAAATCGGGAAAATGTGATCTTAAGCGGGTTTAATAGACTCGTAAAAATTATAGTCAATGAAATGTCTATAATTAAACATTAGTGAAGGTCTAGAGCCATTAAAATTAATTAAACGAGAAAATTCCGGAAAATGGACTCCAGTTAGTGAATAGTGTAAAAACGGGAACTTTTGGGGTGTAAATTGTAAATAGACCAAAATACTCTCTCCCCCTTTGTAATTAAAAAGCTGGCATTCTTATGCGTGTGTGTATACCCACGTGTCCAGCCCCTCTCACACTCTTCATTCTCTATTAGTAGCTAGAAGACAAAATAAGAAAACAAAAAGTAAATAGTACAAAAGTAACATTTGAATCTCTCTCCTCTCATTCTCATCTCTCACTCACGTACTCCCTCCCCTCAGACCTCTCTTCTCCTTCCTCAACATATCAATGGCGATTTCACAAGTCTCACACCAGCCCTCTCTTCTTCTTCATCTCCAAGGCACAAATCAAGTCCAAATCCTACAAAAATTGTACCGTTGAACTCCTCTCACCTTGGGAATTATTTTCCATCCTTCAAAATCCAAAAATGATGAAGTTCATCTCCATGGCTGTGGCACCATTTGAAGCTTGAAGTACTCCATTTTGAGCTACACCATTCCTTGGTGGTCTTAAGGTAAAAAGAAGTTCAAAAATCCCTTCTTTCCTATCCCTATTTTGACAAACGAATTTTCCAGCTTTTGAGCCCTTTTGTGCTTCTTGTTCCAGCCGATTTGGGCAATTAAGAAGAGCTGAATCTTGTTGTTGTGCCAGCCAAACACTTCATTCAGGGATTAGAAGGTAATTTCTCATTTAGGAATCTTAAACCTCCTCTTGAATTTTAGGGTAAATTCATGAGTTGTGTATTTACTAGTGTGTTGTGTATACTTTGAGCATGGGCTGTAGCTTGGCCAAATTGTAAACAAGAAACAAAGAAAGAAGGAGCAAGAAGAAAGAAGAAATAAAGGAGGAAAGGAAAACTAGAAAATCACAAGGTAATGAACTTACCTTTGAATGAATTTTAATGTCTTGTAGTATGAGAAACTACATTGCTTTAGTATTGTACAAGCTACTATAATGGTAACCAAGTAATGGAGGCATTTCGGTATTGTATATATATTAATGTTTAAGGGCCTTAGAGCCAAGTATTTAACTTTAAATGCACAATGGGATTATTATTGAGAATGTGCAGGAATTATGTGCTGTTAGTATCCTTGTGGATATGGCTAGTTGAGTAGGCTTAATGGAATGATAATAATGCTTTGGGAATGTTTAGATTTATGAGGAAACTGTGTCGAAATTTCTGTAGGAAATTAGAAGACTTAAGTATTTAAGGAGAGGAAATAACCTAGGATTAACTAGGTGTGTTTTAGGTTTAATGTGAGTAGTTAATCACTTGGAAAACTAGATTGAGAGAGTTGTGTGATTAAGTAGAACCTTGGATGAAAATAATGCAAGTGTGTAGCTAGATGACATTAGTTGAAGAGCCATTGGGTTAGTGAAAATAAAGAAAACAAAATCTGTAGCAAGGGGTTTCAAGGAAGATTAAGAGTGTAGGAATTGTGTAATTTAACCAAAACTTGGGTAATTGAGTTAGTAGATGGTTTAGGGAGGTTTAGAGTTCAATGAGAAGAGATAAACACCTTGGGAAGATGGGATTGACTTCGACCGACCTTGGGAAGGTCGGTCGAGTCAAAAATTTTCAAGCCCAGAAGTCTACTGACTTCGACCGACCTTAAGAAGGTCGGTCGAGTTGAATTTTTCAAACCCGCAACCTACTGACTTCGACGGACCCTGGGACCGACCTTGGTAGGGTCGGTCGGGTCAAATTAAAAAAAATTATGGCATTAGTAGTAAACCATTGAGAGAGTAATGATGGTGAGAAAAATATACACATAAGAACCTAAGAAAACAAGCTTAAGAAATAATGAGAAGTAAATGCCTTGTGATTAAGCATGAACTGTAAGGAAGTAGTAATTATAATCGGGAAACATTAAAGATGAAACGAGTTAGGTTAATGATGGATAATTAACCGTCCGATTCCATGTATGTTATAGGATTCAAATAGTTGGACTCCAAAGGAGAGTTGGTGACCAAGAGCTACGGTGAACGTTATGATTTTCTCATGCCCTGTATGCTACCGAAGTTACACTGATTTGTGTGTTTATGTGTTTGTATGCTATCACCTAAACAAGATAAAATGAACGAATCGGGTTTATTGCACTTCCTTATGCTTGTGATGTATTATTCCTTGTGGAGTTGTGATTGAACTATGAAGTTTGTGTAATTCATGAAAGGTATGATTGTGAATGAAGTACTCGATTGTTGGTTGTGCAAGTGTGCTCACTTGACTTGATGACTGTGAATGATTCTCACTGACTCCCTAACTAAGTAACATTTCTAATCTTGAGTAAATTGGTAAACTGGAGTATGTATGAAGTCCGATATAGCTTCGGCCACACGTGAGGATGAGGAGACACGAGAGGTTGTATCCGATTCCTGGCCTAATCTTTCTCATGGTCCAAACCCCTTAAATGGGTAGCAACCTGGGGAAGCAAGCCAACCTAAAGCCCGGTGGTGAGACGGTGTAGTCTCTGCCCGGAGGTCATACCGACTTGACTTGAGTATTATTGTAAAGAGGAGTAATTGGTACTGTAAAGATCATGGCTAGTGTAAGTCATTGATCAAGAGTAAAAGAGTAAGAACATCCAATTAACCCGGATGGGAAATTGACTAATAAAGTGATGAGGTGAGAACTTGAGTAGTGTATCTCAAGATCTTGGTTGACCAGTGAATTGTCTTCAATTTGTATTCATTGTACTTGTATATGAGTGTGCCGTTGTATGTATCGGAAGGCATGTTGAATGTACGATTGTATGAATATAATGTTGTTCATAATAGCATGTATGCTTACAAATAAAATGAATTCCATGTAGGCGACAAAGTAGTCGGCGTACCCCCGTTAGCACGCGGGGTATGCGAATTTCATGCCAGCAATTTGCTGAGCTCCTTGGTGCGCTGTTTTTATTTTCTAGGTACCCAAAAAAGTTGATGGTCGTGATGAGACCGAGATTCTTTGCTTTTGATACTTAGCAAATTATAATTGGTGTACCGAGTTGTATATAGGCTAGTAGCCTTTGAATTGCCGGTGTACCATGTGGTACACCCTTATGTATTTTGGGAAGTATGTAGACTGGTGAGACATGGGTAGGATGTAAGACTCATGGTAATTATGTTTAGACTTGTGAGGAATATTGTATTTTGGATTGTACCATAGTAACCCGATATATTGGATTGTAAGTATTGAGCATTGTATCGATTGGAGAATTGAATATACTTAGTTGTAAATAATGTGTTGACTGAATTTGTTATACTCGGATATTTCGGTCCATCAGACCGTTACTGTATTTGGAGTAGCCCTTGTTAGTCAAGTGGGTGACTAACGGCATTGTTTCACCCGCCGTTGGGCTGGATTTCCGCTGTGAAGGTAAGGATGCACTGGAAATACCGAGTTAGGAATTAAAAGCTTAGGGCTAAGGGTTGAGTGATAGCGTGAGAGATACGCAAGATAGGAACTCCCAGTATGAACTGGAAACCTACAATATCCAGACCCACCCTCCACAACCCCATATTATAACTCGGGAAAGAACGCCAGAGAGGGAAAGACCTCTCTTACTCGGGGAAACCCGATATGCCAGTTATGAAATACTACTGTTGTTATAACCCAAAGTTTAGTGCAGATTTTATTTCATCAACGTTGCCTTAAGTTGGCTGATTTTATTCAGGGCATGGGGGTCCTTCTTAAAGAAAGCTGGGGACAAGGAAGTCTTTTCCCCTCTCGTCTAATTTCCTAGTGAGAAATTATTATCTCATAATTTATTTATCTCCTTAATACTCCCTCTCTAATCACGTTCTCACCACACCCTCACTTTCCCTTATCCCGTTCAGTTTTGAAAACCGTCATTACGCTCCCCAATCTTTTTCTCTCTCAACGTTATGATTTCTCCATCGATCTGTTGTGTGTGCTAGCGTTGGATTCTGTGAAGTGGTACTCGGCTGTGGTCTACTCCTCTTCCACAATCTCTGTTCATATTAAGGTAAGAATGTCGGATTATCTTTCCCCAATTTGTCAGTTCCTGAGGCTTCCCTTTTCTAATTGTTTCTGACATCTGGTTTTAATCAACTTTGATTTCTGCTTCTCTGTCGATTCCTTCTACTGTCGGTGTCATCCGCAGTCTCGTTGTGAGATTCAGGTGAGGGTAGTGATTGTGTTCTACATTGCAGTTTCGGGTTTAAGGGTTACGTTTCTGAATTGGGAATTGTTCTGCAATTGTGTTTTACTCAGAGAATTGGAATTGTGTCTTGGGCTACATTGTCGTCTGGTTCAGCTGTTCAGATTGGATTCCGTCTCTGCAAATTCGAGGTAGGTGGCTGATGGATTCAATCCGTGTGTTCGGCTATAGGGAGTTTGTAATCTGAGCTTTGGGACTACTGATTTTTTCTACGTTTTGTGACTGTTCTGCTTACGTGTTTTGTCTGTTTTCATCTGCCTAAAAACCCCTATAGTTATGTTTTAAAAGTAACTATGAGTTTGCTCTGCAAATGATGCATTTTGTGTTTCTGTTTGTATGCAACTCATTTCTGGAAACTGTATTTTTCTGCATGTCCGAATGTCTGTCCGAACATGGAAGTTCAGATAGACCCTGTTGTGTTTCTGATTTTTTTGAGTTTTGTACGTGTCTAACCTTCTGTCCGAGCTTTGATGTTCGGACGGGGTGCGAGGACGAATCTGGCTTACAAGTCTCGTATGGTATCCAAACTTGTAAGTCTGGACATAAGTTCGGACACTCACTGCTGCTTTATCTGATTTTGCTTCGACATACATCCGAACTTTGATTTTAGGACACATGTTCGGACTTCACCTCTTACTGATTTTCGGAAAACGTCCGAACATCCGTCCGTGCTTTGATGTTCGGACACTTCTCTGTTCCTCCCTTTGATTTCAGTTCGACCTGTGTCCCAACTTCGACATTCGGACACATGTTCGGACATTCGACTGGTTTTGCTTTTGAATCTCGACTTGTGTTCGAACTTCGACGTTTGGACACATGTTCGAATATGACACTGTTTTCGCCTTATCTTGCTCGTTTAAGCTCTGTTTTAACTTCTGGTTGCGGGGTTGGATTCCCATACTGATTACCAAGCTTTTTATATGCTCTGCGGTGCTATTGCTGCACATATGCTTATTTGTATTTAAGCTTATGTTTTGGGGTCTAGTTATCTTTGTATCTGAACCGTGGATGGCTGGTTTAGCTATCTTGTAGCGCACTATGTAGGACGTCCTTCTGCTTTCACGGGTGTTTTCCCCATTTTGTTCACAGGTGTTCCACCTGTTCTGCTCACGATTGATGTTTCCTCGTTCTGTTCACGGATTACATCCGTTCTGTCTGCATGCTGCGATCAACTAGTGTCCCACTCTGTTTCTGAATTCCGTCTGCTTCGAACTCTATTTAGTCCTATTATGATTGGACTTCTATTTCTGATTTCTGATATTGAATGTGGCTTTCTTTCTATCTACTTCTGATTTGATAACATTATATAAATGTTTTGAGCATGCTGGTTGATGAAGTTAGTCATCTACTGGGCATAGTTGGATGCCCACTCCACTACTCTTACTAACATTGTAGATTGATCAGCGAGGATCACTTTGTTCAGCTTCTGGAGTTTAGCCAGTGTTTTATTCAGTTCTTTTGAGACATTCATGTTTAGCATTTGTAGCCCATGGGCCTGAGTAGTGTTTGACAACTACTCTTCTGACTCATGTTTTGACAGTTGTTTTGTATTTGGGTTTGAGAATACCTTGTTACATTTTGATATACTATACTTATATATAAAAGTATTTTGTTTGGGCCTTTATTATGTTTGTGAACTGTAGATTAGAGCCTTGCGTTAATAAGTAGTAATACGCGACGTGTAACGTCCCTATGTCCCAGGCCAGTGTTTGGGGTGTTACATTTAGTGGTATCAGAGCTCTGGGTTCTAATATGACAGGATTTTAGCGTAGTCAGTCATTCAGTTGTCAGTATCTGTGCTTTGGAGACTAGTCGTCTAACTGCTTGCTTGTGGACGTTCAGAATACCGCCACGAAGAGTGCCAGTCACTCCTCAGGGCGGACGTAGCTGAGGTAGTCCAGCAGTTCATGACTCAGCTGCTGCAGATGGTTGTTGTAACACCCCCAAAACCGGCCTAAGAGTCAGGGGCATTACACGCCGCGTACTACTACCTAATAACGCAAGGCTCTAAAACACTCAAATGCAATAAAGGCCCAAAACAGAGTTTCCATAACATTGTAAACCAGAGTACTCAAATACGGCGGAAGTAATACAAAATCCCAAATACATGTTCCGAGTCAGAAATAGAAGTCAAAACAGTGTAAGGCCCGGAGGCTACAACTCATACAATCGAATGTTTAACAATAGAATGTCTAATAAATCAAAGCTCCAGAACTAGAATGACCCTCGCTGATCAATCTGCAAAATGTTAAAAGTAGGGGAGTGAGCACACAACTATGCCCAGTAAGCAGCGACCGTCATCAGTAAGGTCGCTCAAAACAATTGAAAACAGAAGGAGGAGCAGAGGTTAGCACAAAACCATAGTTATCACAAATAGTCAGAGCACTGCTGAAACAAATACAGAATGGAACACCAGAGTTCCCAATTCATAAACAATTAGAGTTCACAAACAGATAGGGGACACAGTACCATGCACACACTCAGAAGGGTCAAAGACCCATAGACCATAACAGGTCTCTCGGCAACGCAGAAATGACTCGAAGAGCCAAAGGGTTCGTCAACCCCACAGAACAGAAAGGGAATGACCCACACTCGGAATGACGTCTACATGGTATACCACGGAATAGCTCGACCCAGCCATTCACGGCTCAGAAACAGAGTAAAGTGCCCCAAAACATAAGGTTTGCAAAAACAGAAGCAACCTTGCATGAAACCATGCCAAAACACTTATAATATAGTAGTAGAGACTTAGAGGAGTCCAACGCCACAAACGGCACTCAAATCGGAGTTCAGACGGAGAAGTTATGCAGAAAACAGAGCAGTGTCCGACCTAGTGTCCGGACGTCGAAGTTCGGACGCAGGTCGAGACTCAGAAACCAGAATCGCCAAATGTCCGAACTTGTGTCCGGACATCAATGTTCGGACACAAGTCTATTTGAAAACAGACAGGAAATTTCAGAGTGTCCGAACATCTAAGTTCGGACTGATGTTTGGACAGGTTTTATGAAAGAGTTACGCGGAAGGTCCGCCGTTGTGTCCGGACGTCGAAGTTCGGACACAGGTCAAACTTAAATCAGAAGAGAACCTGAGGGTGTGTCCGAACATCAAAACTCGGACAGATGTTTGGACATACCCCGAACTTTGAAAATCAGAAAGGCAAAAACACACTGTCCGAACTTCAAAGCTCGGACGGAAGTCCGGACAGTGTGAAAACTGCAATTTCCAGAAGACGATCAGAGCAGAAAAACAATGCAATTCGATACCACGAATCGCCAACTCAGAACACACACCAAATCAGTCATAAATACAGAAGACCATGGGGGTTTAGCCAATCCAAAAACGCAATCAAACATTAACACAATCAGACGCACACTCAATCAGACAACAAAACCTTGCAAACCCCATGGCTGAACTTCCAAACCAAATCGAGTAACCACCTACCTCAATTAGCAGCAAACGTCAACACACCTCAAGCAAAACGCAGCCCGGAACGCTCTCCAACCAGACACGAACACAATCACTGATTACAACACAAATCAACAGCCCACAATCAGAAGTCAAACAAGAACCCTAGAACAACAACATTCCTCAATTCTGCAACCCGTACCTGATTACCAGACGCAGAATTCCCAACCCCTTGTAGCGCAGTAGTCTCACAATTCCCGAATTCGAACGCAGAGGCACAATCGCTGAAGCCACAACAGTAACCAATCCAAAATCAGAAAACCGTAGAGGAGGGGAACTTGCTCAACCAACCAATCTAATCTAAGAATCAAACCTGAGGGTGGACAAGGAGCCTACACAGCAGCAAGAATCTTCACCCGGACAACAACAGCGGCACTAGAATTCACAGCAGAGGAGAACTATGGAGAGAGAGAGAAGGGAGAAGAACGCTCGTTCTGACCACGATGAGAGGCGCTCCTCACGATAGACTGCCGTGATGAGAAACAATCAGCATAGAAATAATTTAATTAAGGTTCCTCTCCTTAATAACCTAATTAAAACAATTACCTTAATTGTTTTAAGCAAAGACTTTCTTGCCCTTGACATTTGAAAGAACGTCGACCAAGTCCCACTGACATAAGTAACGTAATCCAACTTAGATACAACAATTATAAACCGGACATAATATAAGGTATGAACTATGGGTTATAACATCACCTCCCCCTTAAAAGAATTTCGTCCTCGAAATTGACTCACCTTACTGCTCGAACAGGGAGGGAAACTTGGCACGCATCTCGCCCTCGAGCTCCCAAGTCGCTCCGCTCTCTGACTGATCAGACCACTGGACCTTAACCATAGGTAGGGTCTTACTACGAAGCCGACGGACGTCCCTGGCTAAAATGCGGGTAGGCACCGCCTCGAAACTGTAGTCCTCCCTCAACTGAGGCTGGCTGTAGTCGATCACGTGGGACGGATCATGTAGGTACATCCTCAACATCGAAACATGAAAAACACTGTGGACAGCAGACAAGGCTGGGGGCAACGCTAAACGGTAAGCCACAGGACCAATCCTCTCTAGAATCTCAAACGGTCCAACGAACCTTAGGCTAAGCTTCCCACGCTTCCCAAAATGGACAACTCCCCTGACTGGAGAAACTCGCAGATAGACATGATCTCCAATCTCAAACTCAAGCGGCCTGCGCCTCTGGTCTGCATAGCACTTCTGCCTACTCTGAGCAACAAGCAAACGCTCTCGAATCATTCTGATCTTCTCCACTGCACCCTGCACCAGCTCGGGCCCAACCAAGACACTCTCCTTCAGGTCATCCCAACAGATGGGAGACCTGCACCTCCTGCCATACAACACTTCAAACGGAGCCATACCAATGCTCGCCTGAAAGCTGTTGTTGTAGGCGAACTCAATCTAGGTCACATGCTGATCCCAGCTGCCTCCAAAATCTAGGACACACGCGCGAAGCATGTCCTCCAAGACCTGATTAATCCTCTCTGTCTGGCCATCCGACTGAGGATGGTAGGCTGAACTGACAGCTAAATTCGTACCCAAGGCCTTATGCAAACCGCGCCAAAATCTAGACACGAAACGAGGATCACGATCAGACACAATAGAAGCAGGCACCCCGTGAAGCCTCACTATCTCATCGAGATACAGACGAGCTAAGCGCTCCAAACTGAAGGTCTTCCTCACTGGCAGAAAATGGGCGACTTCGTCAGACGGTCAACAATTACCCAAACAGCATCACAGCCCGAGGAAGTCTTGGGCAAACCCATGACAAAGTCCATCCCCACACTCTCCCACTTCCACTCCGGAATGGGAAGGGGCTGAAGCAAACCCGCTGGCCTCTGGTGCTCAGCCTTCACCTGCTGACAGGTCTGGCACTTCGAAACAAACTCAGAGATGTCACGCTTCATCCCAGACCACCAGAATGACTCTCTGAGATCTCGATACATCTTCACCCCTCCTGGGTGAACTGAGTATGACGCTCCATGAGCCTCCTGAAGGATCTCTCTACGCAGAACTGCGTCATCTGGAACACACACTCGACCTCTGAAACGCAGACAACCATCACTGGAGACACTGAAGTCCGAACTCTGCTCTGAAGACAGCCCCTCTCTGATCCGACACAAGGCTGAATCTGCCTCCTGACCAACCCGGATCCTGTCGACCAATGAAGACTGAACCTGAAGCGCTGCTATCACACTGGCACTGGCTGGTCTGACTACCCACACGCCCATACGCTGAAGCTCTAAGGCGGACCTCTGAACTCCTGTCAAGGCACAAGCTACACCCGGAGCACCTCTCCGACTCAAAGCGTCTGCTACAACGTTCGCTCTACCAGGATGGTAGAGGATCTCCAAATCGTAGTCATGAAGTAGCTCCAACCACCTCCTCTGTCTCAAGTTCAGCTCCTTCTGAGTGAACAAATACTTGAGACTCTTGTGGTCCGTGTAAACCTTACACGACGCTCCATACAGATAATGTCTCCAAATCTTCAGCGCGAAAACCACAGCTGCCAACTCCAGATCGTGGGTAGGGTAGTTCTTCTCATAAGGCTTAAGCTGCCGAGAGCCATAAGCCACTACCTTACCCTGCTGCATCAAGACACATCCAAGTCCCTTATGGGACGCATCGCAGAAGACCTCGAAGCCCTCTGTCCCAGAAGGCAAGGTCAGAATCGGTGCGGTCGTCAACCTCTTCTTAACCTCCTGGAAGCTCTGCTCGCAAGCCTCACTCCACTCGAACTTAATCTCCTTCCTCAACAGACGGGTCAGCGGGGATACAATCTTAGAGAATCCCTCAACGAACTTCCGGTAATACCCAGCTAACCCAAGGAAACTACGGATCTCAGCAACATTCGTGGGCCTCGCCCACTCCATAACTGCTCTAATCTTCTCAGGGTCCACTGAGATACCGTCCTTCGAGACCACATGTCCCAAAAACACTACACGATCGAGCCAGAAGTCACACTTCTTCAACTTAGCATACAGCCACGATCCTTCAGCGTCTGCAAGACAATCCGCAGATGCTCCTCATGCTCCTCTGCGCTCTTGGAGTACACCAAGATATCATCTATAAAGACCACTACAAACTGATCCAGATAGGGTTTGAAAACCCGGTTCATCATATCCATAAAAACGGAGGGAGCATTAGTCAGACCAAACGGCATAACTAAGAACTCGTAATGACCATAACGAGTCCTAAAGGCGGACTTAGGCACATCCTCGGCCTTAATCCTCAACTGATGGTAGCCTGAACGAAGGTCGATCTTCGAGAACACTGTGGCACCCGCCAACTGGTCGAACAAATCATCGATACGCGGAAGGGGATAGCGGTTCTTGATGGTCACCTTATTCAGCTCTCTATAGTCGATGCACAATCTAAAAGTCCCATCCTTCTTCTTCACAAATAGTACCGACGCTCCCCAAGGCGAAACACTAGGGCGAATGAAGCCCTTATCCAGTAACTCCTGAAGCTGAACCTTCAGCTCCTTCAATTCCGCCGGACTCATACGGTAAGGGGCCATAGAGATGGGCTGAGTCTCTGGCGCTAAATCGATTGTGAACTCCACCTCCCTCACTGGCGGGAGTCTAGGCACGTCATCTTGGAAGACCTCAGGAAACTCTCTGACGATCGGGATACTCTCCAAGCTAGATCCCTCGCGTACCTCCGTATGTAGCACAAAAAGCCCCTACAGCCCTTCCTCAGAAGCTGCTGCCTGCATCGCAGACACAATCATAGGCGCACACGGGACTGCATTCCCAGCGAAGACAAAATGGCTCCCGCCTGGCAGATCAAACACTACTCTTCTCGCTGCACAGCCTATATGGGCATGGTGCTCTACCAGCCAATCCATGCCCAAGATCACATCAAAACAGGTCATCCGCATCGGGATGAGGTCAACACAAAAGGTCTTGTCCCGGACTACTATGGGACAAGCCCTACACACAGAATCAAGAATGCAAGGAGCAATCCCACCCAAAGGACTACTCACACACAAATCTACTTCACTAGGCACAACAGTCAATTCAAGTCTACCCAACAAATCAGCAGATAAAGGAGTGCGTGGCTCTAGAGTCACACAGACAAAATACGTCATGAGAATGGATCTGGAGGATACCTGAGACGACGCGATCACGCTCCCCCGCCATAGCATACACTCGAGCCTGAGCCTGAGGCTTCTTCTGGTCGGACCTCGCCCCTGAATCTGAACCGGTGCCTTTATCTCCTGAGCCTCTACTGGATGCCTGAGGGCACTGAGCAATCCGGTGCTCCATCGACCCGCACTTAAAGCAGGCACCAGTCTTCTTGTAGCACTCCCTACCAGGATGGGAGTGACCACAAGACCCACACTTCGCCCCAGCTGACGAAGATGAAGAAGCTCCCCGACGATCTCCATAGGACTGCTTCTTCTGAGGAGGAGCAGCCTCCTTCTTCTGAGGCTCTTCAGCACGCCTCTTCCCCTTGTGGTCCTTGCCAGCCTGCCTACCTTTGATGTCGGTCTCTACCAGCAGAGCGACATCCGCCACATCTGTGAAGGTCCGGTGACGAAGAGGTGTCACAGCGGACCTGATATCTGGTCTGAGCCCACTCTCGAACTTACGGGCCTTCCTATGCTCATCTGGCTCCGGAGCATACTTCGAGAGAGTCACGAACTTCCTCACGTACTCCTCGACTGACATGTCTCTCCCCTGACGCAGCCGATTATATTCATTAATCTTCTGGTCCTTGTAAACGTCAGGGTAGAACTGCTTGTTGAACTCCAAGCAGAACTGCTCCCAGGTCCAAGACTGGGGATGCTTACCCATCACCATACGCCACCACTCCTTCGCCTCCCCCTTAAAGAGGAACGTGGCGAAGTCGACCTTCTGGTCATCCTCTGAGCCCATCACTCTCAGCAGATCCTCCACCTCTGTAATCCAGTGGCTCGCCTCCTGAGGGTCGCCACAGCCGTCGAAGGAAGGCGGCTTCAGCTTCATAAACTCTTGGAGGGCTCTAACTCGGCCTCCCACAGCATTCGCCCCTGCTGGGCCTGCTCCACCAGCTCCTCCAGCTCCCCCAGCAGCTGCAGCCATCGTCTGCATCAACTGCGCCACAAATTGCTGCACTGCATCCGCAACATCTCCCTGAGGGGTCACTGGTGTTCTACGAGGAGGCATTCTGAGATTCACAAACCCAAAACTTGTCAGAACTGACTCAGACTTCAAACAACTGTCATAACTGAATCTCACACAAGCAAACACAACCACAGACCCTAAAGAAAGCCAAACCTGGCTCTGATACCACTAAATGTAACACCCCCAAAACCAGCCTAAGAGTCAGGGGCATTACACGCCGCGTACTACTACCTAATAACGCAAGGCTCTAAAACACTCAAATGCAATAAAGGCCCAAAACAGAGTTTCCATAACATTGTAAACCAGAGTACTCAAATACGGCGGAAGTAATACAAAATCCCAAATACATGTTCCGAGTTAGAAACAGAAGTCAAAACAGTGTAAGGCCTGGAGGCTACAACTCATACAATCGAATGTTTAACAATAGAATGTCTAATAAATCAAAGCTCCAGAACTAGAATGACCCTCGCTGATCAATCTGCAAAAATGTTAAAAGTAGGGGAGTGAGCACACAACTATGCCCAGTAAGCAGCGACCGTCATCAGTAAGGTCGCTCAAAACAATTGAAAACAGAAGGAGGAGCAGAGGTTAGCACAAAACCATAGTTCTCACAAATAGTCAGAGCACTGCTGAAACAAATACAGAATGGAACACCAGAGTTCCCAATTCAGAAACAATCAGAGTTCACAAACAGATAGGGGACACAGTACCATGCACACACTCAGAAGGGTCAAAGACCCATAGACCATAACAGGTCTCCTCACAACGCAGAAATGACTCGAAAAGCCAAAGGGTTTGTCAACCCCACAGAACAAAAAGGGAATGACCCACACTCGGAATGACGTCTACATGGTATACCACGGAATAGCTCGACCCAGCCATTCACGGATCAGAAACAGAGTAAAGTGCCCCAAAACAGAAGGTTTGCAAAAATAGAAGCAACCTTGCATGAAACCATGCCAAAACACTTATAATACAGTAGTAGAGACTTAGAGGAGTCCAACGCCACAAACGGCACTCAAATCGGAGTTCAGACGGAGAAGTTATGCAGAAAACAGAGCAGTGTCCGACCTTATGTCCGGACGTCGAAGTTCGGACGCAGGTCCAGACTCAGAAACCAGAATCGCCAAATGTCCGAACTTGTGTCCGGACATCAATGTTCGGACACAAGTCGATTTGAAAACAGACAGGAAATTTCAGAGTGTCCGAACATCTAAGTTCGGACTGATGTTCGGACAGGTTTTACGAAAGAGTTACACGGAAGGTCCGACCTTGTGTCCGGACGTCGAAGTTCGGACACAGGTCGAACTTAAATCAGAAGAGAACCTGAGGGTGTGTCCGAACATCAAAACTCGGACAGATGTTCGGACATACCCCGAACTTTGAAAATCAGAAAGGCAAAAACACACTGTCCGAACTTCAAAGCTCGGACAGAAGTCCGGACAGTGCGAAAACTGCAATTTCCAGAAGACGATCAGAGCAGAAAAACAACGCAATTCGATACCACGAATCGCCAACTCAGAACACACACCAAATCAGTCATAAATACAGAAGACCATGGGGGTTTAGCCAATCCAAAAACGCAATCAAACATTAACACAATCAGACGCACACTCAATCAGACAACAAAACCTTGCAAACCCCATGGCTGAACTTCCAAACCAAATCGAGTAACCACCTACCTCAATTAGCAGCAAACGTCAACACACCTCAAGCAAAACGCAGCCCGGAACGCTCTCCAACCAGACACGAACACAATCACTGATTACAACACAAATCAACAGCCCACAATCAGAAGTCAAACAAGAACCCTTGTACAACTACATTCCTCAATTCTGCAACCCGTACCTGATTACCAGAACGCAGAATTCCCAACCCCATGTAGCGCAGTAGTCTCACAATTCCCGAATTTGAACGCAGAGGCACAATCGCTGAAGCCACAACAGTAACCAATCCGAAATCAGAAAACCGTAGAGGAGGGGAACTTGCTCAACCAACCAATCTGAACTAAGAATCAAACCTGAGGGTGGACAAGGAGCCTACACAGCAGCAAAAATCTTCACCCGGACAACAACGGCACTAGAATTCACAGCAGAGGAGAACTATGGGAGAGAGAGAAGGGAGAAGAACGCTCGTTCTGACCACGATGAGAGGCGCTCCTCACGATAGACTGACGTGATGAGAAACATTCAGCATAGAAATAATTTAATTAAGGTTCCTCTCCTTAATAACCTAATTAAAACAATTACCTTAATTGTTTTAAGCAAAGACTTTCTTGCCCTTGACATTTGAAAGAACGCCGACCAAGTCCCACTGACATAAGTAACATAATCCAACTTAGATACAACAATTATAAACCGGACATAATATAAGGTATGAACTATGGGTTATAACAGTTGTAGCTGGAGGAGGAGCAGTTGGTGGTGGAGCAGCTGGTGGTGGTGCAGCCGGAGCTAGGGCTACTGATGCAGGAGGAAGGATTGTGAAGGCGCCTCAGGAATTCATGAAGCTGAAGCCTCCGACATTCGATGGGGCAGGAGATCCCCAGGAGGCCAGTCATTGGTTGACTGAGGTGGAAGACCTACTCCGGGTCATGGGCTCAGAGGAGGAGTAGAAGGTCTACTTTGCCACCTTCCTATTCAAGGCCGAGGCCAAGGAGTGGTGGAGGTCTGTGATGGGGAGGTTCCCACAGCCCTGGACGTGGGATCAGTTCACTGGGGAGTTCAATAAGCAGTTCTACCCCGACGTGTATAAGGACCAGCGCATCTTGGAGTATAACCGACTTTGCCAGGGTCGAGACATGAGCGTTGAGGAGTATGTTAAGAAGTTCATCAGCCTGTCGAAGTTTGCACCTAAGCCTGACGAGCATAGGAAGGCCAGGAAGTTTGAGAGTGGTCTAAGGCCAGACATCCGCTCTGTTGTCATGCCGCTGCATCACAAAACCTTCAGGGACGTAGCTGATGTTGCCCTGTTAGTGGAGGCCGACCTGAGGGCCGCCAGTCTGGGGGTAAGGATAAGAAGAGGAAGCAGATGTCCGAGGAGTGTGATAGGAGGGATCAACATGCTTCCCAGAAGTAGCAGTCTACTAGGGACCGTCACGGTTCGAGAGACAGAGGTGGGTCTTCATTATCGATGTCTACCCCGAAGTGCCACGTGTGTGGCAAGTTCCATCGAGGTCGGGGCTGTTACAAGAAATTAGGAGCCTGCTTCAAGTGTGGTTCCCTCGAGCACAGGATTGTTGACTGGCCTCAGGCCGAGAGGAGCAGAGGGAGCTCGGGAGGTAGCTCAGGAGGTAGGACGGGAGGGTCCGCCTCAAAGTCCAGAGATCGAGATCGGGCTGAGCAGAAGAAGCCCCAGGGTCAGGCTAGAGTCTATGCGGTGGCTAGAGAAAGGGACCGATCCACTGACCGTGTTGTCACAGGTATTCTCCAGTTGTCCTCCCGTTCTATTTTCTGCTTGTTTGACTCTGGAGCCACCCACTCTTTTATTTCTGCTTAGTTGGTGAGTGAGCTCGGTTTGCCTATTGTGCCTCTAGTTAAGAATTCTTCCATGCTTCTGAACTCTGTGTGTAAGGATAGTCCTGTGTTAGTAAGGAATAGGACTCTGTATGCTAACCTCATCCCTATGGAGATGACTAGTTTTGATGTGATCTTGGGTATGGATTGGCTTGCTGTCCACCATGCCCATATTGATTGTGCTGCTTCGAGAGTTACGTTTGAGGAGCCGGGTCAGCCCCGCTTGACTGTAGCAGGGAATGGAATCCCGTGCTCACCGCCGGTCATCTCAGCCATGCAGGCGTTTCGTCATCTAAGGAAGGGATGCCAGGGATTTCTGTGCTACATCCCTGAGGTTCGCAAGGATGCGTAGTTGGAGGACATTCCAGTGGTCCGAGACTTTCTAGACGTGTTTCAAGACAATGTGCCTGGGCTTCCCCCTTTCAAAGGGGTAGAGTTCTCGATCGAGCTCGCACGTGAGACTCAGCCTATTTCTAAGGCCCCACACCGGATGGGTCCTGCTGAGCTCAAGGAGTTGAAAATTCAGTTGCAGGAGCTGTTAGATAAGGGCTTCATTCGCCTGAGTGTGTCGCCTTGGGAGCGTCACTGTTATTCGTTAAGAAGAAGGACTGTAGTATGCGCTTGTGCAATAACTACAAGGAGCTCAACAAGGTTACCATTAAGAATAGGTATCCTCTCCCGTGCATAGATGACCTGTTCGATCAGCTAGCTAGAGCTAAGGTGTTCTCAAAGATAGATTTGAGGTCTGGTTATCATCAGCTGAGAATTAAGGCAGACGACGTGCCTAAATCAGTCTTCAGGACTCATTATGGACATTACGAGTTCCTAGTGATGCCATTTGGTCTAACGAATGTGTCTTCTGTGTTCATGGACATGATGAATTGGGTCTTCAAACCGTTTTTGGACCAGTTCATTGTGGTGTTTATAGACGACATCTTGGTGTATTCCAAGAGTGTTGAGGAGCACAAGGAGCATCCGAGGATCGTACTACAGAATTTGAGGGAGAGAGAGCAGTATGCGGAGCTGAAGAAGTGCGAGTTTTGGTTGGATCAGGTTGTCTTCTTGGGGCATGTTGTCTCCAAGGATGGTATCTCCGTGGACCCGGAGAAAATCTGGGCTATTATAGAGTGAGCCAGACCCACTAATGTTAGAAGGTTCGTAGCTTCCTCGGATTGGCGGGCTACTATCGTAACTTTGTGAAGGGCTTCTCCAAGTTGGTGATTCCATTGACTCACCTGCTGCAGAAGGAGGTGAAGTTTGAGTGGAGCGAGGCCTGCGAGTAGTGCTTTCAAGAGATGAAGAAGAGACTGACTTCTGCGCCGATTCTAACTCTTCCAGAGGGGAGCGAGGGATTAGAGGTCTTTTGTGATGCATCCCATAAGGGACTTGGGTGTGTCTTGATGTAGCATGGGAAGGTAGTAGTGTATGACTTTCGTCAGATTAAGCCATACGAGAAGAACTATCCGACTCACGACCTGGAGTTAGCTGCTGTAGTGTTTGCTTTGAAGATTTGGAGGCACTACCTATATGGAGCTTCGTGCAAGGTGTATATGGACCATAAGATCCTCAAGTACTTGTTCACTCAGAAGGAGTTGAACTTGAGGCAGAGGAGGTGGTTGGAGTTGTTGCATGATTAAGATCTGGAGATCTTTTACCATCCTGGTAAAGCAAATGTCGTAGTCGATGCGCTCAGTAGAAGAGGTCCGTCAGGAGCTATTTATGCGTTGTCAGGTGTGCAGAGATCTGCTCTCGAGTTGCAGCATATGAGTATCTGGGTCATTTGTCCAGAGAGGTCTAGGTTGTTGGAAGCCTTACAGATTCAGCCTACCTTGATCGACCGGATCAAGGCCAGTTAGGAGCTCAACGCCTGGTTATGTAAGATCAGAGAGGGGATATCTACTGGTCAGGATTATGAGTTCAGAGTTTCAGAGGATGGATGTCTGAGATTCAGAGACCGTATGTTTGTGTGCCTGGAGATGATGCCCTGAGGTGGGAGATTATGCAGGAGGCTCATGGAGCCCCGTACTCGGTACACCCAAGAGGTGTGAAGATGTACTGAGACCTTCGAGAGACATTCTGGTGGAACAATATGAAGAGGGACATATATGATTTTGTATCCAGATGTTGAACCTGTCAGCAGGTCAAAGCAGAGCATCAGAGACCAGCCGGTTTGCTTCAGCCCCTTCCAGTTCCGGAGTGGAAATGGGAAAGCGTGGGCATGGACTTATTATGGGACTGTCTAAGACTCTGAGGGATTTCGATGTAGTATGGGTTATTGTGGATAGACTCACGAAGAGTGCTCACTTCTTGCCAGTCAGGAAGACCTTCAGTTTGCAGCCTGACGCAGTTATATCTAGATGAGATAGTGCATTTTCATGGGGGTTCCTACTTCGATCGTGTCTGACAGAGACCCGCGGTTCGTATCAGATTCTGGCAGAGTTTGTATCAGGCTTTGGGGAGGAAGTTGTCTTTCAGCTCAGCTTATCATCCTCAGTCAGATGGGCAGACAGAGAGGATGAATCAGGTTCTGGAGGACATGCTTAGAGCATGTGTGATTGACTTCGGGCGCAATTGGGATCAGCACGTGGCATTGATAGAATTTGCCTACAATAATAGCTTCCAGTCTAGCATTGGGATGGCCCCATTCGAGGCTTTATATGGTAGGAGGTGCAGATCACCCATATGTTGGGATGATCTGAAGGAGAGAGCCGTGGTCGGTCCAGACTTGGTTGAGGATGTTGTGGGTAAGATTCAGTCCATCCGGGAGCATCTGCTTGTGGCCTAGAGTCGTCAGAAGAGTTACACCGACCAGAGAAGACGACCTCTAGAGTTTGAGGTAGGCGACCATGTGTATTTGAAGGTTTCCCCAGTCCAAGGAGTTGTGAGGTTTGGGAAGAGAGGCAAGCTCAACCCTCGTTTTGCTGGACCTTTTGAGATCCTGAAAAGGATCGGACCGGTTGCCTATCACCTTGCCCTGCCACCGTCTCTAGCAAGAGTCCATAGCGTTTTCACGTATCCATGCTGAGGAAGTACATTCCGGATCCGTCTCATGTCATTGAGTTTGGTCCGCTTCAGCTGAGGGAGGACTTCACTTACGAAACACTCCTTCGAGGATTTTGGCTCGAGATATTCGTAAGCTTCGGAGTAATACAATGTCTTTGGTCAAGGTTCAGTGGTCGGGATAGTCTGAGGAGGAGATGACTTGGGAGCTGAAGAGTGAAGTGTAATCCAAGTTCCCTGAACTCTTCGAGCAGTAGGTATGTTTAATTTCGAGGATGAAATTCTTTTAAAGGGGAGGTGATGTTATAACCCAAAGTTTAGTGCAGATTTTATTTCGTCAACGTTGCCTTAAGTTGGCTGATTTTATTCAGGACTTGGGGGTCCTTCTTAAAGAAATCTAGGGACGAGGAAGTCTTTTCCCCTCCCGTTTAATTTCCTGGTGAGAAATTATTATCTCATAATTTATTTATCTCCTTAATTACTCCCTCTCTAATCACGTTCTTACCACACCCTCACTTTCCCTTATCCCGTTCAGTTTTGAAAACCGTCATTACGCTCCCCAATCCTCTTCTCTCTCAATGTTTTGCTTTCTCCATCGATCTGCTGTGTGTGCTAGCGTTGGATTCTGCGAAGTGGTACTCGGCTGTGGTCTACTCCTCTTCCACAATCTCTGTTCAGATTAAGGTAAGAATGTCGGATTATCTTTCCCCAATTCGTCAATTCCTGAGGCTTCCCTTTTCTAATTGTTTCTTCAATCTGGTTTTAATCAGTGTTGATTTCTTCTTGGTCGATTCCTCCTGCTGTCGTGTCATCCGCAGTCTCGTTGTCGGATTCAGGTGACAGTAGTGATTGTGTTCTACATTGCAGTTTTGGGGTTTAAGGGTTACGTTTCTGAATTGGGAATTGTTCTGCAATTATGTTTTACTCAAAGAATTGGAATTGTGTCTTGGGCTGCATTGTCGTCTGGTTCAGCTGTTCATATTGGGTTTCGTCTCTGCTAATTCGAGGTAGTGGTTGATGGATTCAATCTGTGTGTTCGGCTATGGGGAGTTTGTAATCTGAGCTTTGGGACTACTAATTTATTCTACGTTTTGTAACTGTTCTGCTTGCGTGTTTTGTCTGTTTTCATCTGCCTAAAACCCCCATAGTTATGTTTTAAAAGTAACTCTGAGTTTGCTCTGCAAATTGATGCATTTTGTGTTTCTGTTCGTGTGCAACTCGTTTCTAGAAACTGCATTTTTCTGCATGTCCGAACATGGAAGTTCGGACAGACCCTGTTGCATTTCTGATTTTCTGAGTTTTGTACGTGTCGAACTTCCATCCGAGCTTTGATGTTCGGACGGGGTGTGAGGACGAATCCGGCTTACAAGTCTCATATGGTGTCCGAACTTGTAAGTCCGGACATAAGTTCGGACACTCCTTGCTGCTTTCATCTGCTTTTGCTTCGACATGCGTCCGAACTTTGATGTTCGAACACATGTTTGGATTTCACCTCGTACTGATTTCCGGAAAACGTCCGAACATCCGTCCGAGCTTTGATGTTCGGACACTTCTCTGTTCCTCCCTCTGATTTCAGTTTGACCTGTGTCCGAACTTCGATGTAACACCCCGTCCTAAGCCAATCATGGTTATCGCAAACTTAACAACTTAATCACAAATGTCGTAGTGGAATAAACTAACCCCAGAACCTTGCCACGGTCCGAACAACAGAATATACCGAACTCTAAATAATTACAACCTTAGTCCAAAAAGAACATACCAACTATCCAACACATCCACCAACCGAGTTCATAGTATCTCCATTAACAACATAAATTCCACCAGTCTTAATATCAATAGACGGGAGCACAGGCGCAACCCGTACTCAAAATAAAAGCCCCACCTAGGTCTAACCGCCCCTACTCTCAGGGTGACTCTTCATGGGACGCTTACCTGCAAAATAAAAACAACCCCCAAAGGGGGTCAGCAAGAATGCTGGTACGATCCTCTCGTGGCCCCCAAGCTAACGGGGCTACGACGACTAATTGTCAATAACATGGAAATTGATTAGATACACAATCATAATATGAAGTGCAGTAAAACAACAATCCACAAGTGAACAACACCAGTCCAACGCAATACATGGCTTAGAAGCCTCCCTTAGGTAAGTAAGTTAGATTTTAACCCCTTAGTCCCACATTCTCCTTATTCTCATATTTGTCAACCGTTCTACTATTAGACTGGTTAACCCTTAGTTCGTTGCTTATTTTTGTAGGGCTTGGTTAACCCTAACCGACAGCATTACACTTCCCACAATAAGCAACCTTTCTTAATTTGTTGGGATGTAGGCTAGATCCCCCACGCCATCCTTAATGTGCCTCCCACCTTAAACAGTAGTCCGGGTGGTCGAGTCGGTTTGTTGACTCTAGGCGACGAGTCCGAGGACAAGTCTAATTTGGAAGTCGGATCTGATTCAGATACCGACCTCCCCCAATACACATGTGTCGGTACCATTCCGGATTCCTCACTCCCACCCCAAGTTACGGTTAGTGAAAGTCTTACAATTCATGTGTTAGTTAAACCTTAATGGGTATTAACCAACAATCATCGAAATATAGTTCCCCATCTCAATTCGACAATACTAAACTTAGTTAGTAGCTAGTCTCGAGTCTCGTGGGTAAGTGTAAAGAAAACACACACACAACGAGAGCAATAAAAACCGGTTGCATGCTTTATCTTGTCTTAGTTATAGCAAGTAAACAAATAGCACACAAGCCGAGGGACACCTCGTTAGCAAGCAGGTCACAAGAAAGACTGTACTGTTCACCGTCGGCGGTTGTTTATTTACTCTCCTTCCAGTCCCAATTCACAAGTCCTAAAACATTCATTCAGTTTTTGGTTATTAATTAGCTCAACTCAACCCAACTTAATTAACTTCCTTGAATGCCAATATCTACCCATTGATATTCTCTAAATCCTTATAGTTTTAACTTAAACTTTTAAGTGCATCGTTTCTTGTTATCTCTTACATTTGTTCACCCACTTAGTAGCTATTATACCCACTAAACATGTCCTAAATAACTTAATAACATCAACACCTAACAATCCCCCCTATTCCCAATTAATACTCACTAAGTTCTTAGAACTTAACCTTAAACATTTAAAATCCTTCACTTAACTTAATCCTTTAAGCCCTTATATACTTGCTTATATAGTCATCATTGCCCTCTTAATAGCTTACTACTAAGGCCCCCTTATCATCCTTAAAATTTTAATTTTTTTTACATGTTCTGTTCTCGACCTCCCCACTGGGGTGGTCCCAGGGGCGGTCCCAACCAGAGAACACCCAACCTGCAGAATTCGTCTGGACCTCCCCATAGGGGCGGTCCACAGCAGACCCCAATTTTCAAAGTGTTTTTCTCCTCATTTTCGACTCCAATTTCACCCCAATCTTTTCCTAATCATTCCTCATGTTCTCCCACATGTTTTAACATCATTTAAACACCTTAATTCCTTCCTAAATCATCCAACAACCTCCTTAAACTTTTACTCAAATTCTTTCCTAAATCCTTAACATTTAGAACTTAATTCCTTACACTTCCAACTTGTGTTTTCACCTAGGACTTCCACTAACCAAAATGTCTTTCTACTTAACAAATAACCACTCCTTATGCATCATTACTCATACCTACTCCCTTACTCATACTTCTTAAAGCTATATAATCTAGCACATGTTTACAAGTCATCATACCATAATTTTCCTTCAAACGTTGCACAAGTTTCCTAACTTCCTTAATCTTGGTTTTGGTGCCTTAAATTCACCATTGTAACCCTTAGTTCCTCCTAAACATCCCCTAGGTCATCCTATTACACAATAACTCCATAGTTTATTCATTTTCACCAAAACAACCCTTAAGGTTTACTAGAACATCCTTATTCTTAAAATCTCCTTAAAACATCTTAAACACTTAGTTTCTTCACCAAATTTTGACATGGCTTCCCTAGTATATTACTACACCCAAGCACTTAGATTTTCACCACTATCCAACTATAAACACTCAAATTCTCATTCCACCATCTTAACACACAATTCACACCCAAACTACACTACATCACAATATAGTGCATAAACTTAAATTGCTTGACACTTAGGCCCTTAAATGACTTGGCTCTTAGGCCCTTAAATGCATAAATCTTAAACACTGAATTTCCACAATATATATTGCCTTTGACCTGCAAATACACACAACAAGGCTCCCATTGAAATATAAATGCTCTTGTAATTCACCTTTTCATTGTCTAACTATCTCATTTCTTATTTGCTCTTTAATCACAAGTTTTCAAATATAATCATTGTTTCTCCTAGGTTATATAGCCCTTTCCTAATGTAACCTCTAAGCTAAGCTTACCATATATCTAAATCCCATCCCTTGAAGCATTAAACCACCTTAAGGTATGACATTTACCTTGTTCTTTACAAGCTTCACAAACTTTTCTCCTTAGGTTTTTCCTTGAACAATCTGGTCACCAACAAAGTTCTCCTTTCCAATGTTCTAATCAATATCCAATGACTCTAATGAGTGCTAGATAATACACTAACCTTAAGGAGCAACCCTAGGTTAAAAAAATGTGTTTTAAGGTATTAAAATGGATATTTTACCTTGAAGTCTTAAGGTAGGCTTGGATATGAATCAAGAAGGACCTCCTCTATCCCTTGGAGAATAGAAAACAAGCTAGAACAAGGCATAAAAATGAAGCCCCATGAGTGGTAATTTTCGGACATGTGAGGAAATGATGGAAACTTGATTTTTCTTGCATATTCTTTACCTTAAGAGAATGGAGAAGCTAATGCACCCTCCAAGCTTATTTTTCCCCCTTCAATGGCGGTTTACCTTGGCACCCAAAACGGAGCTTTTGAAGTTTTGGAAAGATAGAAAGAAGGAGCTTGAGCTAACTAAGAGATATATGTGCTTGGTTTTGATTTTGGAGCTAAAATGAGTAAGTTATGGTCAAGGGAAGATGGAGCTAGCATGGAGGCTGCTCTTTACGTGAAGGAAGAAGAGAGGGAGCAGTAGAAACTGGTGGGAAGAAGAAGAATGAAGAAAGGAGGAGAGAGGTAAGTTAAAAGCAAGATTTTTGTTTAAAAAGGTGAATAGTACTATTACCTTATCTCTTCTTTTCCTTTAGTTATTTGATCTTGTGGTGACTCATCCCCTTATAAAACCGGGCCCCATATTTAATTAAGGCTAGTCATGGTCTTGTTTGACCATTTAATTACACTTAGTTGACTAAAGACTAAACTAGGCACTATTTGGTTACTATTCACAAACTAGTGCACATATTTGTGAAATTTTTGATTTCCCATTGATCTAGACTTCCTAATGTGATACTAAGTAGTACAAAAGTTGATTAAGGAGTAATCATGGGCATTTAGCCACATAAAACCCCTTTCTAAGATAATTTTTCAAAAATGTGCTTTAAGAGTCCTTAAAGCACAATTTGTGTTTTAACTTGTTTTTGAGCTTGGGTTTCTTTGGTAATAGATTTAATATGTCCATTAGGATGTTACCAAGGTCTAAGAATGATATTTGGGTGCTAACCCAAGTTACTCCAAGCTTAGAGCACATTTTTGCCTAAATTGCTCTTATGGTGTTTCCTTGTGTTTTCTTCGGTTTAAATTGTTTCCTAATGTTTCTAAGGAATTATTTATCCTTCTTATATCTTAGTTTATTGTCTAAACACCATATCTAGGTTTGGGGTATTTCATTCAATGTTCAGACATTCGACTAGTTTTTCTTTTGAGTCTCGACTTGTGTCCGAACTTCGATGTTTGGACACATGTTCGGACATGGCACTGTTTTCGCCTTGTCTTGCTCATTTGAGCTCCGTTTTGACTTCTGGTTGTGAGGTTGGATTCCCCTACTGATTACCAAGCATTCTATATGCTTTGTGGTGCTGGTGCACATATGCTTATTTGTATTTAAGCTTCTGTTTTGGGACCTAGTTATCTTTGTATCTGAAACGTGGATGGCTGGTTTAGCTATCTTGTAGCGCGTTATGTAGGACACCCTTATGCTTTCACGGGTGTTTTCCCCATTCTGTTCACAGGTGTTCCACCTGTTCTGCTCACGAGTGATGTTTCCTCATTCTGTTCACGGATTACATCCGTTCTGTCTGCATGCTGCGATCAACTAGTGTCCCACTCTGTTCTGAATTCCGTCTGCTTTGAACTTTGTTTAGTCCTATTATGATTGGACTTCTATTTCTGATTTCTGATATTGAATGTGGTTTTCTTTCTGTCTACTTTTGATTTGATAACATTCTATAAATGTTTTGAGCATGCTGGTTGATGAAGTTAGTCATCTATTGGGTATAGTTGGATGCTCACTCCCCTACTCTTACTAACATTGCAGATTGATCAGCGAGGATCACTTTGTTCAGCTTCTTGAGTTTAGCATGTGTTTTATTCAGTTCTTTTGAGACATTCATGTTTAGCATTTGTAGCCTACAGGCCTGAGTAGTGTTTGACAACTACTCTTTTGACTCCTGTTTTGACAGTTGTTTTGTATTTGGGTTTGAGAATACCTTGTTACATTTTGATATACTATACTTATCTATACAATTATTTCGTTTGGGCCTTTATTGTGTTTGCGAACTGTAGCTTAGAGCCTTGCGTTATTAAGTATTAATACGCGGTGTGTAACGTCCCTAACTCTTAGGCCAGCGTTGGGGGTGTTACAACTACAGAGAAAAAAGAACCTGTCATGCGGTAGATTCCAAGAGCCGGAATCCCGGAGACGGTTCCCATTTGAACAACAATACCCGCACTTAATAGCGGTAGAATGAGAATCCTAACCAAAAGGAGACCAGAACTTACGACAGCAAGGGGCGACATGCTTAGCAGTCGCGAGAACCTGGCTGGTCAAGCAGCGGCAGGAAGAGAAGCACCAACTGTGCAATGAAGCGGAAAAAGGAGCATTAACGAAACCCGAGACACAAGTCTACGGGAAGGTAATAGCTAGATAATACCACCAATGGTACACTAACTGACTAAGGACATTGTCGGGAGTGGTAAACTTCAAAACTACAATGCCAAGAGGTTACAATACAAGACCGACATAGCTCAGACAACTACGAGAATATTTTTGGGATACACCCCGATAGGGCTACAGTAGCGCCTAAACAAGGTTAAGCCTCGGTAACCACGGTAATTGTGTGGAAACGAGCACCAAGGGAAACAACGAACAAATAAATAGGAATCTCCAAGGATTGGAGAAGCACCCTGATTAATGACTATCATGTTATGACTAATGAGAAGCAGCATAGAAGATTGATTATCAAGACTAAAGATCAAAGGAAGAGCCGACAAAGCTACGAAATACGCAAGGAAACAATACCGTGACCGGTATAGTTTAATCTAAAAACCACCAGTACCACGCACTTGCCGTGGACTGTTCAGAAGGACTTTTAACAAACCACAAGTACTTATTGGAGTACCAAGATGGCGAATGAAGCAAATATAGGATCACACATCCTAAGGACTTGAAGAACGAAACCTTGGAAGGGCCTAATGGCCTGACCATTGTATCAAAGAACATACCGGTCAGCGAGAAGCTAGACCCGGTTAGAACCACCCGGCATTGAAATTCTTTGAAGATTTTAATTTTAAACTCAAAATTTTCTTTCAAAATGTAAATTATTTCTTTTTAACCCCCATATTTTTAAAACCAAACCAGAAGATTCACAATAAGATATCATAGGACGATATAAGAGGAGTTGACAATAGAATACTTCACCTAGGCGTGTGACGAACACTACGAGTGTACAAAATGAGATGTGGGACGACCGCACTCTGATAGGAGCTTGCAGGCCTGACAGGCCTACTTATAGGTTAATTGGGTAAGTTAGCAATGTATCAGTAAGGTACCCCACATATGTATACAAGTGGTGTACAGAACACGAGAAGTAGTTGACTCCGTTCTACAGACAGCAAGTAAGTTCAAACTAGAACAGTTAGACACCTCGGATGATTGAAGAGGAAGAACGAAGTTGAGCTAAAGAGTCTAAATGAATCAAAGAGGTCATCTAAGGAAAACGAATAAGAGTTAGGAAGTGCAAGGAGCACAGATTATTAAGTATAGACATTGGATATGTCTCAAGATTCGTGAAGGAAACACATGATAGTCGGCATGAGTACCCGGCTTAAACACAGTAAGGCAAATGCCTGACATGGACACGATAATGTTCAATGAATGGGATAGAATTCCCAGAACAATCATCATGACTACCGGGAGTATTATTCTTCACTATGGAGGATGTTTAACCCGGTCAAGAACACAAGGAGAAAGTATCAACGGTCTACCCAAGAATGGGAGACACTATAACTCTAAATGGGATAGTTCAAAATATGATACCGTAAGGCGGTGTAGTTAACACAACATATCATAAACATTAGCCAAATGTAATGGTGTAACCTAACAACACCCAGGAGCTATCCTTGAAGGGTGTCTGAGTTAACAATAGTTGAACAAAGTGTCGTGATATGAACATGGGAGCTAAAACAAACACTCGGTTAGAACACCAAAGGGATTCCACTTAACAAGGAATGCCCTAAATCACTAAGAGGCATTGATCAATACCAAATTGTCTAAGGGGCCTCCCATGAACGGAAGCGTGATGCAACGACCTTGTCATGGAGCCCAGTACCACCTCCAAACCATTTGACAATATACGGAGAAGTAGAAACTTTGTATAAACAGCCTGCAAGGAACATAGCTCGAAGCAATGTGGCTTAAAAGCCATGCACCAACTACGTTATGTAGATCTAAACAGCTACAAACCCACATTAAATAATAATAAGAATTGCCAAGCATGGCACCAGTAAGAGAAGGAATATTATTCCATACAAACGAATAAAGTGGCAATCGAACCACTCGATTGGAACTCGATGTAATGAGCAGCTTAGAGAAATTTGGTGTCACTGTCACTAGAGCATCAGCCTAGTATACAGTTGACAAAGCTATTAGTTGCTTTTCCTGCTCTTAGTAGTAATAGTAGTACAGAGAAATGAGAACCTAAGAGACAACACCATTGATTCGACCCACACTTGGGCACTATAAGAAATTAGTGGAGTGGGGATACCTCTCGTTATTATGAGGCCGCTAATGCGGTGATTATGTGAACCCTCTAGAAAAGCTTTCACCCATTAAAACATCAAGTTTAAGCATATGATTATCGTCAAGAAACACTTGAACGAGAAAAGGGAAATTCCAAGAATCATATGAATGAAGAGACTTTGATAGTAGTGGTTAAAAACTGAAGAGTAGTCGGGTTAGAAGCAAACACAAAATGTGTACAATGTGGATTATAGAATGATAACGCTCAAAGAGCAAATGACGAACCATTGTATGAAGGGTGGAAGTACATAAGCAGAGGCTAACACAGTAAAACCTTGTCGTGAGGCTTGTGAGTGGAAATAAACCCCTCAACAAGAACTTTCACTTACCTGCGATAAAATACTCTTCTGTTAGAGAATGGGACCATAAAACCCTTGAAGTTTCCTTGGGATGTCCCGATGACGTACATAAAAAGGCGAGACTGCACAGCCAAACCTTATATCCAATCCCAGGATTTAGAAGGCAGGAAACATCAAAAACAAGCAATGTGAGTGCGTAATATGACACATCAAATGACCAACGCTCAAAAGAGATTGGGATCCAATGGATTACCTTTTCCTTGGTCAGCCAAGTTACTTGGTAATGATATCATAAGTGATGAAAGAATGTGAGGTAGAATAGCTTACACATGAACCCGAATCTGGAGTAGAACATCTCCACATTAAAAAGATAATAATCTTACAGTTTGATATGACGACAACCATACACACAAACCTAGAGAACTCCAGTGTGTTTACACCACGAAGGGATAGAATATAAGACAAGATATTGGAGTGAACAGTGGAGGAGTTGCGCCAACAATGGGCAAAGTATAAATGCAAGCTACCACAGTAGCAGAGGCCGCGAAAACAATACCTGTATAATGAATGGGAACATGGTGCGCAGCATGCGACCATTATGTGAATGTAAACAAGATGACCCATGAACAAGACTCAGTATAGACGAAAAGCAAGAGTTGGTAGATAGACTGGGCATGGAAGCCTATAGTCCAAACCATATGACAACTATCTCACAAGGAACGCATTGTTCATTCCTATTACAATTGCATAAGGAACTGAAAGCGTATTCCCAAACTTAATAGTAAGTACATAAATTAAATCAAATAAGCTTTTAAACTTAAATAAAATGGCCTAATGACATGGCCTTATTATAACCTTGCTTTATAACATAAAATTACATTTAAATGTTACCAAAAATATTGGAAACTCTTGGCCCTCACACAGAATTTTCCATTATTTACCAAACTTCCACATAATGTCTTAAATTTGGCAATTATGCTAATTAACCACTTAATTAATTTATCCAAGGTTTATATAACATTTCCTAGTCATTTTTGAAGCTAAAATGACTATTATAAACTGTCCACTCACGGCAATGACATAACATAAGCTCCAAGGACTTATAAACATGATATAAAGATGTTATACCTTGATTTAATGAGCTTTAATGTCTAGTTTGGCCACAAAAGCTCAAGGAAAAATTTGCACAGCTTCTCTAACATGTTAATACAGCACAACAAGGATATAGTTAAGTTCAAAACATGAACTAACTATAGGAATGATCATAAGTCATTAAAACCTAGATTTTTACCTCAAATTCTTAAGACTTTCACAAGCTGTTCTCGCCCCTATTTTCCAACAGAAAGAAGGTGTCAAAACACTCTTTAAACCAGGCTATATAATCACCAATGATCAGGATAGAAGAAGGCTAGGTTTTACCTTGTTTAAAATGCCAAAATGGTGTTTTTGGCTAGGAATTTATGCTCTTGATATACCAACTGAACCAACATGTAAAAGAGAGAAACATAAGCTAAAGAAACTAAGGTTTCCAACCGGCAAATGAAGAGGACAATGGTTTAGGTGCTTAAAGTACATTTTTACCTTAATTAGGTCTTAAGCTTGCTTCCCCCTTGAATATTGAGTTTCAGCCGAGATTCCCCCTTCCCTTGGAACACCAAATCGTTCTAGATGAGTGGATGGAAGTGGTTAGAAGTTAGCTTAATGGAACGAGGAAGAAAAGATGAAGAGAATGGCATATAACATGTTTTGAATGTTACCTTATGCCATGGGAGTTGCTCTTTGAATTTGGATGCTTCAAAGATCAAAAAAATGAAGGAATGGAGGGTCTGGTTGCTGAACCCACGTTTGGAATGGGGTGAGAGGAAAGAGAAAGAGTAAAATAAGCTTATAAGGTAAGATTATCTTACTTTAAGTAATAGTCACTTATGACTCATCCTTAGATATTTTGCGGCTGGATAATGGATATGGAGGGAGCCTTAAACAGGCGGTAATGAGTGGTCAAAGTCAAGGGCATTGGCTTGACCATTATTAAGAAAATAAGTGTTATAAAAGTACTATTCACAAACCAATGCACATATTTCTGATTTTTTTTGAAAAAATTTTAATTAGACCTTCTAATGTGGTACATTATAGTACATTAGTATAACAAGGTGTAATCCAACCCCTAACACCACTCAAAACCCACTTATAAAGTCAATTTTCTCAAAAATATGCTCTAAGGAGTTTTAAAGCATAATTTGTGTTTAAACATGTTTTTGAGCTTGGTTTTCTTTGAGAATGGTTTTATTTTGTTCCTTACTTAATTATAATACTTAGGAATCCACTCTGGATCCTAATTGAGGTCATACAATCTCCATGGTTTCTTGAAGCATATTTTTGGCTTTACCGATCTTAAGGCATGTTTTTGCCTTGTTGAGATCTTATATTGTTCCCCAATGGTATTAAGATGATTATTAGTCTCCTTAGAAGTTAGGGGTGTGGAGAGTGATTTTTCGGTATGAGGGGGGGGGGGTCTATCTAAATATGGTCTGACTAAGAAGCCTAGATCCTAGAAAATGCCATTCTGTGGAGGGTGAAAATCCGTTATTCTGGCAGCCCTCAAATACCTACTAAACCGTCCGCCTTTCCCAGAAAGCATAAGGGAGAGTGCAAGTGTGCACTACACCCGCTCTCAATGGGCTCCACGCGGACTTATGCCCTAAGGGCGGAAATTGACTAGAGTTGCCACCTAGTTTGACCTAAGCTACTAGGAAGGAAGGAAAGGAGGGTTCTAAGAACCGTTGGTTGACTCTGAGTTTGTTGCCTATGGATAGGACTTATTTGGTCATGTCAGAGATTCTGTGTTGGGTTCGCACTGGGTTACACCGCTTAGAAATGGCAACGACCACGACTTTGGATTGGTGCCCGAGGAAACCTCGGTCTTCAAATGTCAGGATTGCCATTTTTAAAACCTTATTAGAGAGATTCAATTAAAGGGCCATAAGGAAAGGATTAGGATAGGAAGAGTGAAAGATGAGGGGAGCTTTTCTACCAAGCTAGTGCCTAAAAGAACAATTGGTGGATTCGGATGAGTATACAATGAAGATTCTGGAAAAGTCTGAGGTTGAGTGAATAGACAAGACTTGGAGTCTAATGGTTTAAAGTTTGTAGGAGCCGAAGAAGGTTTGAGCGTTTTGAGAGATATGAGAGCCACCTTAGATAGGGAAAAGGGTTTTTGTTTGGAACGGGGTCGCACCCTAGATGGGCTGCCTACGTACTCAACTCCCTATTGAGATCAGACCTTACGTAGTTTAGGACTTTTAGGATGGTTGACTTTTGAGGTAATCAAGGGTTGGACGTGCGTCGGGTTGTTTGGAGATGAGATGGCTAAATGCAAAAGAGTATTTTTATTGATGTGGGGTCACACCCTGTGTGGGTTGCCTACGTACTCAACTTCCTGTTGAGATTAGACCTTACGTAGTTCACTATATTTGGGTTTTGGAAGTTTTGATGTTTGTGGGGTTTGAAGATATTTGAGGTGTTTGAGATTTAGAAGGGTTCGGAGTTTTGAGAAGTTTTGGGTTTGGGATGCTAGCCTGTGAGACGCTCGGGTCTGTGAGACGTTTCAAACCTTGAGATGTCGAAGTCTGTGAGATGCTGGGGTCTATTAGACGCTCGGGTCTGTAAGCCGCTCAGGTTTGTGAGACATTCGAATCATTGGAATGATAAGTCTGTGAGATGCTCGGGTCTATGAGACATTTAGAGTGTAGAAGAAATTGGACTGGAATTGAAATTGAATTGAAATCGAAGCTGAATTAAGGTTGAATGAATATTGATTTGAATTAGAATTGAAATGAATTTGGATTTGAATGAGTTTGGAATTGAATTGAATGGAATTTGGGTTAAGGTTGGAAATACGAATCGGGTCAAAATTTGGGTTGGTCAAAGTTCGGGTCAAGGTCAAAGTTCGGGCCAAGGTCGAAGTTGAACCAGGTCAAAGTTAGGTCAAAGTCAAAGTTCAGCTTGGTCAAAGGTGGACCAAGTCAAAGTTCGGGTTGGTCGTAATTGGACCGGGTCAAAGTTGGACCGGGTTGGGCCTTGGTCAAGTTTTGGGCCGGATTGAGCCCTGGTTCAGCTTTTGGGTTGAATTGGGCCGAATTGAGCCTTGGTTAGGCTTTAGGGTTGAATTGGGCCAGATTGGGCCTTAGTTGGGCTTTTAGGTTGAATTGGGCCAGATTGGGCCTTGGTTGGGCTTTTGGGTTGAATTGGGCCGGATTGGGTCTTGGTTGGGCTTTTGGGTTGAATGGGCCGGATTGGGCCTTGGTTGGGCTTTTGGGTTGAATTGGGCCGGATTGGGTCTTGGTTGGGCTTCTGGGTTGAATTGGGCCGGATTAGGCCTTGGTTGGGCTTTTAGGTTGAATTGGGCTTTGGTCAAGGTTTGGGCCTAAATGGGTATGGGTCTAGAATGAGTTTGGGTCAAAATGGGTTTGGGCTCGAACTGGGCTTGGGTCTAAAATGAGTTTGGGCCCGAATTAGGTTTGGGCCCAAAATGGGTTTGATGGGCCAAGTTTTGTGAAGTTGGGCCAGGTCAAAATGGGCTGAGTCGAAGTGGGTCAGGTCGAAGTGGGCTTTTTGATGTGGGCTGAATTGGGCTTCAGAATTGGGTTGCAATTATGAGTTTGAATTATGGAGGATTTTGAAACAGAATTCAATTTTTTGGATTTTTGAATTGGAGTTTTTATTGATAGTGAATTTTATTCTTGTATTAGGGATTGTTTGGAAAATTTTTGTGATAACAGAAAAGTGTTTCTCACATGGACATGTCTAGGACTCGTCATGTATGGAGAGCACTTTATTCTAAAAGCTTTTCTAAACTGGGTCCAAATGCCCAAAAATGGTAAACCTAATGGATATTCTATGGTCATCTGTGATGCTGATTGAGCAATTGAAGCGAGAAACGACAAAAGTGAAATAGATGCCAAGCAGAACAACCATATAAAATTTGAAGTACACATGTCAAAACATCAATGAGAGTAGGAGGATGAATCGAGTTTTTACAATTAAACGAATTGGCTCAAGTGAAGACTAAATTAGTATTATGCTTTGAATCAATTTCTCAAATCGAATCTATGCGCAAGGAGCGAAACATAACAATCCTAGACATGTCAAAACAACGAGAGTAGCATAATGAAACAAGATTTAGCAATTAAATGAGTTGGTCTCAAGTGAAGATCAAACTAGAATCATGCTTTAAGTCAATTTCTTAAATCGAATCTATGCGCAACGAGCAAACAGTGATGTAAGAAATGTAAACATGTTGGTCATGATAAAGAGTTGTTGGTCGTAGAAAACTAACTGACGGGGTGGCCTGCCCCCGGTTTATCATTCAATCAAATACAAGAAAGGAATCCCAACTGAATCAGCTCATTATACCGTTTAAACGCAAGCGTCATAATTTCAAACCAATGCAAATGTGCAAAAGAGTCAGCTAACCGATCTTCAAGCAAAAGTCTGGTCCGAGTCTCGAATGGAGTGTACCTCAATCAAAATATACAACCGAGATGTAAAAAAAAAGCGCATTGAATCAAACAGTTAATGAAAGGAGTAAATGCAATTGAATCAAAGATCATGATGTGTCGGCCCACAGGAACAGGCATGTCAAGAAATAATAGGATGACTGAGCAGTATTCATGAGTCTCAGATTAATTAAATGCAACGAATTTCTAAAGTCCTTCCATACAAAGACGGAGAGAGCCCAAAATCTCCAACGATAAAATCAAGCCCGATTCCAACAAGATACCTTGCACATATATCCCTCAATTGACATCTAATGTCTAAAAGACATCTAATGTCTAAAAGGAGTTAATAGGTTTTGGTAAGCTCAAATCTGCAAGCGTCCTATAGAATTGTCAAGGACCTTTTCCGTCAAGCATCATAGCCCAAAGTAACGTAATGGCCATTTTGGGATCCTATGGGGCACGACAGATGACCAGAAATGAATCCATAGTCAGAGGGATTTCTTTATGAGTCAATGAATCCAAAACAAGTTGAATTATATTTGCACCATCATTAAAATCAATGAACGAGTGAGATCTACATATCAATCGACAGAAATATGATGCGAGAACCAGAAAGGAAAATATCAGACATAAGACTAAACAAATGTCAAATAGTTCTGAACCATCACTAGATGCCAATATGATTGTCTCCACTCAAGGGAGAAGTTGATGAGCGAATGAAAATAAAATGGAGGGGTTGGTGAAGACCTGGAACTTTTGTCAAACAAATACTGATAAAAAGATAGCATAAGATACATCATTTAGATGATTGAACCAGCAAATCGATGACAACGATAATACCCAAAAGGCCGAATGGAAGACATCACCAACGCTGAGTTAAGTTGAATAGAGGAGAGCAAATATCTCCTGCCCTGAAGACCCAAAATGTAAATCACAAATCTTCGATGAGAAGACCGCGAGCAGCCAACCATGATGAGCCCCGGGAAAATGTATACATGTAAATCATGGGCTGCTTTATTCCCTTCCAGTCAAACTGGGTTTGATTACTGTCGAATGCTCCTGAGTACGAATCAAACCGACGGTGAAAAGAATTAGGAGCAGATCCCGTATCTTTGTTGCTTGACTCTTGGTTCACAAAATTACCGAGACGCCAGTGAGAAAGACGAGAGGCGAAGAAGGTGTTCCTTGGCGACCGACTTCTACTTCGTCAGCTAGAATGAAGATACTGAAAGCAGATGGAGCAAATGCTCCTTGTTTCGCCAGTTGGGATGCAAAATACTTTCATGAAGAGAATGAATGGAGTGAGAGATGAGTTCTTTGTTCTTCAGTTGGGTTAAGAATGAAGGTACAGAGCATGTGCATTCGTAGTTCGCCAGGTTGAAGAGAATGAAAAGACCAAGAGCCTATGTGCTCTATGTTGGCCAACTTAGATTGCAAAAATTGTGAGTGAGAGAGGAACGAAGGCGTAGAGCTGGTGTGTCCCTTGTTTGCAAGTTGGGTGTGCAAAATTACCGCGTGAGGGAGAGATGAAGTAGACGTAGATTATTCGTTCCTTGCTCGCCTAGCGAAGAGAACGGAGAAGACTATGGAGCCGGAAAGTTCCTTATGCGCCAGCATGGATAAAGATAAAGGCGTGGATCTTGTTGGTTCCTCGCCAGGTAAGTTGCAAAATTACGTGTGAAGCAGATGGCGCGGGCTATGCTCTAGTTTGGGGTTGCAAGCATTGCTAGGAATGAGCAGATCTGTTCCTTGTTCTTCAGTCGATTGCCAAAATACCGTGTTGAATAGAGATGAAGAGAAGGTAGAACATCCTTGTTCCTTCTTCACAGACACAGCAAATGAATATATAGAGTGTGTTCCGTCTGTGAAGAGTTGTAACGCAGAGCTTGTATGTTCTAGACGCTAGTTGGCTTGTTAAGCATGAAGAGAGGAGCACATATGCTCTTGTTCGCCAATGGGTAGCAAAACACCGTGAGTGAAATGAATGAAGGGGAGGGAGTATACTTCCTGTTCTTGGTGAAGAGAATGATGAGACAGAACATGTATGTTGTGATTTTTTGTGTTTTAGAGGCTGAAGATTGAGAGAGGATTGAAGAGTGGTGGCGGTTGTGTTGCTGATTCTAGGGTTTTGAGTCTTGAGGTTGTATTTATAAGTAACTGGTAGGTTTGGCATTTGGACTTGTTGGATTCAGAAGACAAATAGTGCGGAAAAAAAGACCCGCAAACCATAGGTTTTGAACCATAGATCATCCACTACCATAGTTCATGCATCACCAATTAAGCTAATAACTTATCTCAACATAGAGATGTGAGAAATAATAGACAAGTTGTATCTAAATCTGGATAAGTTCCCCTAAAACGCCAATGTCTTTAAATGAAAGCTCGGACTGAAGATGAAGATATTTTGCACATAACCTTGAATTGTTTTCTTTTGCACAATCATGAAATTATGGAATGTATATAAAAACAAAAACATCATGAAGTATAAGCAAAATAAAAGAATGATAAGTACGTTAAATAATGAAATAGTACTAGTATGATGAAAATTAAAATATATGTGGAAGTCATAAAACCGGCAATTGAATTAGATACACGTTAGTAGTAGTGAATTAGAAAGAATGAACAAAGTAAAATTTATAGTAGCAAACATAATAAAGTACATAAAATAATGAAATAGTACTAAAATAACGGAGGTAAAAATATGAGTGAATGTAAAAAATAGAGACTGAATTAGATACATACGAGTAGTGGAAAATGAGATAGGATAAACAAATAACTAAAATAAAATAGTAGAAAGTTTAATCGAACTATCGACAAAAGGATATATACTAATACGAATGATAATAGTGAGAAACACATCAAATGATAGAAATGACGATGGCTATGATGATGATAAAAATAAAAATAAATGCTAGAAGACAATTAAAAGTAGCATTGTCTATGATAAAGTATATAAGTAACAAATGATAATGAATGGAAAAAGAATAGGTAAACAAATAAGTGATAAAAAAGAATATAAACAAAAATAATAAGATAAGTGAATAAGACAAAAGGGGATGGGTTAAAACCGGATTGTTGTTGGAAATTCATTTTCAACAAATTGTATTTTTTCTGAAAGGTTTTAAAAATTGATTTGAGAAGTTTATCATAGAATGATGGTTTCATTTTAGCATGCACATTAGTACGTTTTGAAAAAGAAAGGCGACGACCCCTCTCATTTTATTTATTGTTTCAGAATTTGCTTTATAGTGTGAGAATTTTTGGTGTCTACAGATGGCTCCCCTTGATTCAATTTTGTAGGCCCTTGCAAAATTTGATCAAGGTTGTCGGGGCGCCAAAAATTCTCACCGTGGTTTATGATTTGTTCTTAAGGTGCGGGTGCACGAGGACTTATGACGAGCCTCAACTAGACCTCTTGACATCTAGCTATAGGACTTATGAAGAGCCTATAATGCAATTGAAAGTACAAGGACTTATGACGGGCCTCAACTAGACCTCTTGATATCTAGCCATAGGACTTATGACTAGCCTATGATACTAACAATTCGATTGGTTTAGGGTGCACAAGGACTTATGATGAGCCTCAACTAGACCTCTTGAAATCTAGCTATAGGACTTATAACGAGCCTATAATGCAATTGAAAGTACGAGGACTTGTGATGAGCCTCAACTAGACCTCTTGATATCTAGCCATAGGACTTATGACGAGCCTATGACACTAACAATTCGATTGGTTTAGGGTGCATGAGGACTTATGACAAGCCTCAACTAGACCTCTTGACATCTAGCTATAGGGCTTATGACGAGCCTATGATACTAACAATTCGATTGGTTTAGGGTGCACGAGGACTTATGACGAGCCTCAACTAGACCTCTTGACATCTAGCTATAGGACTTATGACGAGCCTATAACGCAAATGAAAGTACGAGGACATATAACGAGCCTCAACTAGACCTCTTGATATCTAGCCATAGGACTTATGACTAGCCTATGATACTAACAATTCGATTGGTTTAGGGTGCACGAGGACTTATGATGAGCCTCAACTAGACCTCTTGAAATCTAGCTATAGGACGTATAACGAACCTATAATGCAATTGAAAGTACGAGGACTTATGATGAGCCTCAACTAGACCTCTTGATATCTAGCCACAGGACTTATGACGAGCCTATGACACTAACAATTCGATTGGTTTAGGGTGCACGAGGACTTATGACGAGCCTCAACTAGACCTCTTGACATCTAGCTATAGGGCTTATGACGAGCCTATGATACTAACAATTCGATTGGTTTAGGGTGCACGAGGACTTATGACGAGCCTCAACTAGACCTCTTGACATCTAGCTATAGGACTTATGACGAGCCTATAACGCAAATGAAAGTACGAGGACTTATGACGAGCCTCAACTAGACCTCTTGATATCTAGCCATAGGACTTATGACTAGCCTATGATACTAACAATTCGATTGGTTTAGGGTGCACGAGGACTTATGATGAGCCTCAACTAGACCTCTTGAAATCCAGCTATAGGACATATAACGAACCTATAATGCAATTGAAAGTACGAGGACTTATGATGAGCTTCAACTAGACCTCTTGATATCTAGCCACAGGACTTATGACGAGCATATGATACTAACAATTAGATTGGTTTAGAGTGCATGAGGACTTATAACGAGCCTCAACTAGACCTCTTGATATCTAGCTATAGGACTTATGACAAGCCTATAATACTTTATGGAGTTGTACGAAACTCACTGCTTTGAGTGGTTGATTTGAGGATGACTTTATTTGTGGATCGATCCGGGATTGGATGCTTTTTTATTGTTTTCGTGAGGGATGTGATAGTCGAATGTTTTTTGTTGATGTGGCCCTTGACTTTGTCAGTGTGGGACTTGTGCTTTAGTTTTTCTTTGACAGTCTCGCCCGATGTGCACTATAGTTTCAGGATTTGGTAGGACGCTTGGCTCCAGAGTTTCGAGATGGCTCCGGTATGGCTCCTGAGTTTTTGGTTTTTGTGATTTTGTGATTGGTCTTTGAGTGGATGGTTTTTTTTTGTGAATGAGTGATTTTGGGAACTCGGTGGTTTTGAAGATGATTGGATGGCTTCAATATGATCCGAGGGCTCGGTATGATCGGATGGCTCCGGGGGTGCGGTCGGGTGGCTCTAGTGTGGTCGGATGGCTCCGACGTGATTCATGACCCATTATGAGCAACGGCTCTGGGATGGTTGGTGGGTTTCAATTGGATTGAGATTTTCTAGATGGTTGGTGGATTTCGATTTGGATTGAGATTTTCAGGATGATTGGGGGTTTTGATTTGGATTGAGATTTTCGGGATGGTTGGGGGGTTTCGATTTGTTTTAGATTTTGAGTCGAATGGTGGGTTGATGTGATTGGTGGATTGTGTTGTGTTTGGCCTATTTTGATGTGGTTGATATTTTTTGTTGTGGTTGATAACTTTTGGTCATGAATGGATGGATTCAGTCCGGTTATGACTTTAGGGTTCTCTCATGATGGCTCTAGGATAGCTCGGGATGGCTCCGGGAAGGGCTACAAGATGGCTCTATTTGGTGATAGTGAGGAACAAGGGAGATTTTTCCTTTGAGATGGTCGCACCCTGGGCGGGCTTCCTACGTACTCAATTTCGTATTGATATCAGACCACACGTAGTTCGAACTTTGTAGGCAAGGCCCGGGTGATGAAATGGACCCAATATGGATTTAAGGTGGCTCCCGTATTGTTCTAGGACTGTTGGGATGACCCCTGTGTAATTCAAGAATGGTTTCAATGTCGGATGATGGCTCCCATAGGCTCTAGCTTGGCTTTGGGAGAGGCGCCAATGAGGCTCGAGTATGATAGTGGATGGCTCCGGAATTGAATTGTCTTTGTACAGCCTTGTATGGCTTTAGTTTGGTACGATATAGCTTGAGGATAGCCAAGGATGGCTCCGAGATGGTTCGATGTAGCTTGATAATGGCCTGGATGGCTCCAGTTGACATCTTTATGATCAAAAGTTATGCTTTAAACAATGTAACTGAAGCTGACTTTCAGCGAGACTAGGTGGAGTTCTTACCAGTCGGATGTTGAAAAATGAAGTGGTTTATGATGCATTGCAAATACTAAATGCTAGAAGAGATGCAAAATGCATATGCAGTTTTTGAAGATCAAGGAGATTTTATCTCCTATTACTATGAGGTTCACGAATATAAGAAATTCTTCGGTTCGATCTTGAGGTGATTATTGGAAATGGAATATGTGATTAACTTTTCCTCTCATGGAGGGATAGGTAATCTCTTGGAGTATGTTCGTGTGTGCTATGTAACACCCCAACCGCTAATCCTTCCATTATCCTCTAATCAATCCCATACTTACCCTTCTCGCAGCGGAATACTTACCTACTCCCGGCGGGTGATACAACGCCGTTAACCTTCCAAGGTTAACAAGGCTACTACTACTTACCGTTTCGGTCTGATGATTAGAATAAATAATACATACTACTTACTTTACAATACCAAATACTTAACTTACATTTGATTACCGAGTATACTGTTATATGAATTACATCCATGACTACTTCCCAAAATGAAGAGTTTATACATCCTCTCCTTACTATCCAATCAAAGTTCATAATCCAAAAAGGTGTACCACATGGTACACCGGCTACTCAAAAAGGCCTTAGCCGTGTACAACTCAGTACACCGTTTCAATCCTACTAACTACCAAAAGAATCACATCTTGGCCTTACTTTACCTTCACGCCTCGCGGGTACCTGTGGAGTAAAAACATTCCCCCTAGGGGGTCAGCTTACGCTGCATATGATAACCGCATACCCCGCGTACTAGCGAGGGTACGCCAACTATTTGGTCGAGTACATGCGGTTCGTTTCATTCATACATACATACATGCTTTATACAATACAATACAATACATTCATTTACCAAGCATACATACATACAATACATACAAGGAATACAATACAAGTCATTCAATCATACTTACCATACTCACCGCATCACGGAGATACAATTCTCCAATACATACAAAGGTCTTGTTAGCCTTATTACACACCCGGGTTAATCGGGTGTTCAATACTTTTACTCCGGGTCAATGACTTACAATAGTCAAGACCAATACAAATACAATACATACTTCTTACATACTTTACTTCCAGTTAAGTCGGTATGACCTCCGGGCAGGGATTACTACATCCCACCACCGGGCTTTAGGGTGGCCCACTAATCCAGGATGCTACCCATTCAAGGGATTTGGTCCATGGAAAAGATTATAGCCAGGATTCGGATCCAACCTCTTGTGTCTCCTTATCCTCACGCGTGGCCGAAACTATATCGGGCTTCTACTCATTCCATTTTACTCATTACTCATGTTAGGAGTTAGATCGTTAGGAATTAGTAGAAGTCCATACTTACTTCCATACATACATACAATACGCAAGTACTCATACTTACACATACACTTCATTTCCATTCATACATTTCATGAATTATACAAACTAAATGTTCAAGAGCATAAACAAGAACAATATAGTTCAAAACAACTAGTGCAAATAAGTCCGATTCGTGCATTTATCTTATTGGTGACATAAGCACACAAATCGGGGTAACCAAGTTAGGATACAGGGCATGAGGAAATCATACCGTTCACCGTCGTAGGGTACTACCGGTTCCTTTGGAGCTCAACTATGGGATTCCTATACATACATGAAGTAGTATGATCAATGATCTATTATTGATCTACTTACTCCTTCATTGATACTTTCAATGCATACTTACTACTCCATTACTTTCTTACTTGGTTATAAAACCATTCTTTCCTTTACTACTTCATAAACTTACTTCCTTACACATTTACTTACTTTCTTACCATTATTACTTCATTAATGGTGTATTACTACTTATATATGCATACCGGTGTATAGGCATATACATATACATACATATGATTACTATAGTCATATTATAAAAACATTTTTTTTTGTAAGTGTTTGGGCCGTCCGACCCACCGTCCGACCCAACCCTGGGTCGGACCATTCCAGTAGGTTTTCGTCCTCTGAAATTACTCCCGTCCGACCCAGCACTATTCCGTCCGACCCATACCCTCTGGGTCGGACCATTCCAGAAAGTTTCGATTCTGTGACTTAGCTCCGTCCGACCCACTGTCCGACCCAGGCTCTGGGTCGGACGAAGTCAGAAACTTCGCCATCAGAAAATTTGCCCGTCCGACCCACGTCCGACTCACGGCCCTGGGTCGGACCATTCCAGAAAGAATTACCGTCGTTTCTCAAGGCCCGTCCGACCCACGTCCGACTCACGGCTCTGGGTCGGACGGTTCCAGAAAGTTTATTTTCGTTGTTCAGGCCTTGTCCGACCCAGCGTCCGATCCAGGCTGTGGGTCGGACAGTAGCAGAACTTTGCTACAGGCCTTGTTTTCTTTCCCAATTTCACCCATTGCTTCCCTATTCTTCCTACATGCATCCTAACATGTTTTAGTACTATTTAGACACTCTAAATCATGCTAATTCATTCCTTAATACATCACACAATCCTATGCTTATTTATACACTCAATTCCCCAAGTTTCAACTCAACACTCCCATTGTTTCTTCCCTATACCTTATGCTACAGATTTTTCCCTCTACTCTTATACTCCAATACCTCCTCATCCAATGCCACTCTTAGCATCTTAAATACATTAGCTCACAACCTAGTTCCATCTCATTTACAAACTCATATTCAAATCTGTTACAAGGTACTAACATTCCTCCTAAACTCTCCAAATACTTCCTCTTTTAAACAACTCAAGTCCTCTCCTTTCTACACAAATTTTGACATGGTCTCCCCTATAATTCTTACTTTCTCCACACATTATTTCAGCTCACAATTCACATTCTCACAACCTGTTTATACAATACACTATATACACATTCAACACTACTACAACAACATAATTCCTGCACATACACATACTACCCAAGGTTTTCCCAAGCTTTTAAACCCATTTAAAACTTCAAAACTGTTACATTCTTTTCTCCAATACACTACTACATTACCACTACTCATTACTCAAATACATTACTTGTTTTTGATACTCAAAACTGTTACAACACAATATACAACTAACTCAAGGTAAGAGCATTACCTTGATTGTTAGTTTTTTCTTCTTTCTTTTCTCTTCTTCTTTTCTTCTCCTTTGTTCTCGGTTCCATGGGGTTCACACACACAAAATGCTACAGCCCATAACACATACACAATACCATTTAGCATTCATTTTACTCTAACCCTAGAATTAATGTTTTAGGGTTTAGACAAGGTATTACCTTTCAATGGATGAATGGAGTTCTTGACTAGCAAGAGAACAATATTCCTAGCCCACAAGAGAAGCCAAAATCGGCTGGAGCAAGAAGAAGAACAAGACATTCAAAAACGAAAATTCTTAAAATGCCAATGAGAGCTAGAAACGATGGATTTTCGAATTTCTTTTTACCTCAAGATGATAAGGAGGTGAAGGTGCTTCTAATGGTGGCTTCAAATCTCCAAATGGTGAACACCCATAAAATCGAAAGTTGGGCTTTTGGATTTTTGAAGGGATAAAAATGTTCTCCTTTGCAAGGGGGTTGCAATGGTGTGTAATTTTTATGGATTTGGAGAAGTTTGAGTGGTCAAAGAGAGGAGAGAAGGAGAGGGTGTAGAAGGCTCTCCAAATCGCCATAGCAGCTCAAGGAAGAAGAGGAGTTCTGGTGGGGGTGAGTGCCAACGTGAGAGAGAGCAAGAGGGGGAGTAGGAGAGAGACTCCTTTTTGCCTTTTACTTATGTTTTGTCCTCTAGTGAATTAGGAACATAAAGAGAGGGGGAGGGCTACTAAAATCGGCCCACACATGCACACACTCTCACATTTTTTTTTATTGCAAAGTGGACACACTTAGTTTGTTTATTTGTACTCTTACCCCACAACTTACCGGTTGTTACAGTTTTCACTAACCGGTACCCGTTTTCCGGAATTTTCTCGTTTAATTAATTTTATTGGTTCTAAAGCTTCACTAATATTTATTAGTGACTATTTAGTTGACCAAAATTGTTACGAGTCTATTGACCCGCTTAAAGTCACGTTTTCCCGGTTTCCTCAAAAAACGCGCTTTAAGGTTCGTTTATGCTTTTAACCCATTTTAAAGGTCCGTTTTCTTCGGGATTTGTTCCCTCGTATTTATTTAAGTGTAATTAAGCCTTTAAAAATATAATTAGCCTAATTAATCACTGTTTTTAATTACGGGGTATTTCAATCTACCCCCCTTAAGAAACTTTGCCCTCAAAGTTGCTCAAGGTTACAGTTTACCATTTCTACTCATTTGGCAAGCCAATTGCCACAATACATTCTACTACCACCTTACAAGGTGTTCACAATTCTTACACTACCCGCATACGCAATTCAGATACCATGCCACATACTTAGTTCAAATACCATACGCAATACACAATCCATACACAATACTTCATTCAAATACCACACAATGCTCCATCCAATTCATACATTCCACAATACATTCGCAATACTTCACAATATCATTCGTGTCATATACCATATGACCCAATGCATACTCATTACATACATACCATACGCATACCATACTCATTGTACTGAATACTACTAGCACTACTTTGTGCCAATACATACAATTAGCACTACATGTGCCAACAAAATACAATTACAATACATACATACTATGCCATGCTAACCCGAAGCAATGCAAAAGCAAAAAGGCTCTACCCCCCTTAAAAGGGGTACGCCCCGTACCCTCCGTGCTATACGGATACTAGACATCTAGTCTATAAACAGATTCGGGTACTTCGCCTTCATGGCGTCCTCTAATTCCCAAGTCGCTTCCTCGACATCGTGGTTAGACCACAAGACCTTCACCATTCGTACGGATTTATGGCGAGTGTCTCTTGTCTTGGTATCAAGGATTCGCAGTGGAGTCTCGACATATCTCATCGTCGGCTCTAGGGATAGATGTTCGGGTTCTAATACATGAGAGGGATCGGCTATGTATTTCTTGAGTTGTGATACATGAAAGACATCATGAACACGCCCCAATTCTTCAGGCAATGCTAGCCTATATGCTACGGCTCCAATCCTCTCGGTAATGGCATACGGGCCTACAAATTTCGGGCTCAGCTTGCCCTTTTGGCCAAATCGAAAGACACCCTTCATAGGTGAGACACGCAAGAACACTTGGTCGCCCACGGCGAACTCAAGGTCGCGTCGTCGCACATCCGCATAGGATTTCTGTCTATCTTGGGCTGCTTTCATATTTGCTCGGATTTGTTGTACCTCAGCTTGTACTTGTTCCAAATACTCTGGTCCTATGATGACTGCTTCGCTTGACTCATCCCAACACAACGGGGTACGGCAAGGTCTACCATACAAAGCTTGGAATGGCGACATCTTAATCGAAGCATGGTAGCTATTGTTATACGAAAACTCGATAAGATGAAGCTTCTCAATCCAGCTCCCCTGGAAGTCTAAGGCACATGCCCTTAGCATATCCTCTAGTGTTTGGATGGTCCTTTCTGTCTGACCGTCGGTCTGTGGATGGAAGGCGGTGCTAAGCTTCAACTCAGTACCAAGCGCTTCCCGTGTCGCTCTCCAGTATCTCGAAAGAAATCTGGTGTCGCGGTCAGATACAATGGTTTTGGGACTCCGTGGTGTCGGATGATCTCCTTGTCGAATAGCTCTGCGAGCTTCGCCACCTTCCAGGTGTCCTTCATCGGTATGAATCGGGCAACCTTGGTGAGGCGATCGACTACTACCCAGATCATGTTGAGTCCTCCCCTTGCAGGTGGGAGTCCAACAACAAAATCCATGGAGATGTCGTGGAATTTCCACTCCGGAATGGGCATGGATTGCACCATTCCTCCCGGTCTTCGGTGCTCGAACTTCACCTTCTGGCATGTGAGACACCTCAGAACATACTCAGTCACGTCTGATTTCATTCCTGACCACCAGAAGTACCTCTTCATGTCTTTGTACATTTTAGAGGCTCCCGGATGGACATGCAATGTCGAACAATGTGACTCTCGCAGAATGCGATCCCTTAGCTCAGCATTGCTTTGGGGACGCATAATCTGCCATTCAAACGGATCAGACCATCTTCATGCAGTTTGAAGTCGTACTTTCGGCGCTCGAAGGTACCATCTGTGATTTTCTGTCTGATCTCTGTGAAGTAAGGGTCGCTCAACTGAGCGTCTCGCACCTCGTCAACCAAGCTAGAAGAAGCGAGTAGCGAATGGAGCGAGTGTGCTCGACGACTCAGGGCGTCGGCTACTACGTTTGCCTTCCCTTCTTTATACTGGAGGTTGATGTCGTAATCCGAGAGGAACTCCATCCACCTCCTCTGCCTTAGGTTCAATTCTTTCTGGGTGAATACGTACTGTAAACTTTTGTGGTCGGAGTAGATGGTGATGCTTACCCCATAGAGATAGTGTCGCCATATCTTCAAGGCGAAGACAATGGCTCCTAACTCTAGATCATGTGTCGGGTAATTCTCCTCATGCTTTTTCAGCTGGCGAGAAGCATAGGCTACTACCTTGCCATGCTGCATGAGTACGCATCCCATGCCCTTGCCCGATGCATCACAATACACCTCAAATCCCTCTGTGCCCTCTGGAAGTGTGAGAATTGGCGCTGAGGTCAATGAGTCTTTTAATTTCTGGAAGGATACTTCGCACTCCTTTGTCCATACAAAGGGTGCATCTTTCTTCATCAATGACGTCATGGGCTTAGCGACTTTTGAGAAGTCCTTTACAAACCTCCGGTAGTAACCGGCTAAACCAAGAAAGCTCCGGATGTCGGTAACAGTCTTAGGTCTAGGCCATGATCGCACTGCTTCGATTTTGGATGGATCTACTGAAATGCCCGCGCTCGAGATGACATGACCGAGGAATGATACCTGATCTAGCCAAAACTCGCATTTGGAGAACTTCGCATACAGCTGGTTCTCGCGCAGTGTCTCAAGTACTCTTCTTAGATGGTTTTCATGCTCTTCTGGTGACTTCGAATACACAAGAATGTCGTCAATGAATACTACTACTGAAGTGTCCAGCTGATCACTGAATAACCGATTCATTAGGTCCATGAATTTGGCTGGTGCATTAGACAAACCGAATGGCATCACCGTGAATTCGTAGTGGCCATATCTTGTTCGGAATGCTGTTTTCTGAATGTCTTGCTCTTTGATAGCAATTTGGTGGTAACCGGATCGGAGATCAATCTTAGAAAAGACCGAAGCTCCCTTCAACTGATCGAACAGGTCGTCGATGCGTGGCAATGGATACTTATTCTTTACGGTGACCGCATTCAGTTCGCGGTAGTCGATGCAGAGGCGGAGACTACCGTCCTTCTTCTTCACGAAGAGGACCGGTGCTCCCCAGGGTGATACGCTCGGGCGTATAAACCCTTTGTCGAGTAAGTCATGTAGTTGTTCTTTGAGTTCTGCCATTTCTGCCGGTGCCATACGGTATGGTGCCCTAGCAATGGGACCAGTACCCGGTACAAGGTCGATTTCAAATTCTACCGCCCTCTGTGGTGGCATACCAGGTAGCTCTTTCGGAAAATACATCAGGGAATTCTGAGACTACTGCTACCTCGTCACTGAACTCTGGATCTCTCTCCAGGTCTTGCACGTGACATAAATACACTTCATGTCCTTTTCTGAGCTCCCGATACATTGCCATGGCGGAGATGACTGTAGTTGAAGGCTCTCTCGGTCTCTGGCGGTATGAAACAGTGACCCTAGATGGACTCTTGAGCAGCAATCGGTGCTCGGCGCATAGGATTCTCCCCTTGTGCCGCTCCAACCAGTTCATTCCAATTATTAAGTCGAATCCCAATCCGTTGAATTCAATGAAGGAAATGGGAAACGCTTCACCTTTGATTTGAATGGTGGCTGATTTGTAATACTTGGTACACTGTACCCGCTCCTTCGATGGGAGAGTAACCAAGAAGTTCGGTAGCTCATCCGCATCTAGCCCCAACTTCTTCGCAAGAGATGGCGATATGAAGGTGTGAGAGGCGCCGGAGTCGAATAATACTGAGGCTTCGATGCCGTTTACTGGGAAGGTTCCCGTTAGAATGGTGCCGCTTTGCCGGCTTGTTCTTCGGTGAGGATGCTCAGGTTACCTTCGGTACCGAGTCCACAACCTATTGATTCATGAGATTATAAGTAAAGATGGTGGAACGCAAGTGGAATTTAATAACCAACACTGCTTTTATTGAATAACCAACCATCATACATACTGTGTCTCTAATACACGTTACTACTGGATTACATGCTACTACAGGATTAATACTTTCTAAAGGTAAGGTTCAGGCGTCCTGGTATCATGTGTGTGGCATTGATTATTGCCGGTGGTGCCGTATTCAACTTGATCTTCTGGATCCCGTGATACAGCAACCTTGATTTTCCACCCATGATTAGAACATCTCCTGATCTCAATACCAATTTCTCTGCGAGGTCCACACGCTTCCGCTCGCTATACAAAAATACGGCGTCATCACCAATGGACCAAGACACTACGGGCACTCCTAGTTCGAGAGATTCCGCTGTCTCGTCCTTGTCTTGGTGTAAGCCAAGTCGTCCTTCTTTCTCATAGAAGTTGACGATACATAGATCTGCTTCAAGTGCAGGGATTGGTTCATCTTCATACTGTTGTGCAATTTCTACAGCTTGTGTGACAAGCGTTTGGAATTCTGGGGGTATTGCTGGAGGTGTTGCTCCATCTCTCGCTCGTGTCGTTTGGTATGTCTTGGTATAAGGGTTCCAGTCCTTTCCCAAGCACATCATTTTCAGCTTCATTGTAGCTCCACCGGGGAATTCGGGTGTATAAAATCCTCCTGGACCCGTTCCTAACTCGTTGCATCGTCGGATGATTGAAATTTGTGCTTCGGGTGTCAGGTATCCTTTTAATAAGATCATACCTGGGCGGATGACCTGACACTGTTCGTTGTTGAAGTGGTGGTTGGCGATGTCGGTCTCTTCATGAGGTGAGTTTGAAGGTATTGGGTAACAGATATGGAATTTCCCTAAGGTGGTAAATTCATCTAGAATGAGTTCTAGGCTTACTAATTCATTTCATGCTCAATACATACTTCCACGTTACTTACTCATGCTCAATTTCATACTTCAAGTACTTACGCATTCATGCTTTCATTCATACAATTACTTTAATACTTAGTCATGCTCTTCAAGGATTAAAGGTTACAGTGGTTACCTGGGCCGGACTTAGTCCCGGTCCCATCACGGTCTATGATGTGTAAGGCCGGCTGCCTCTGCGGTGCGCCCTTCTGCGGACCTCGGGACCCCTGTCCCTGCGAGGTGTGCTGGGCATGAACATCGCCAGATGCAACCTCCTTGCCCTCACGCTGCTTGTAGCCCTGGTAGTTGCCCTTGGGCTTAGAGTTCTCCGGGCATGCATTGGCACGGTGGCCCGGTTTCTGACAAGTGAAGCAGCGGATCTCCCTTCCTTGGCAATCTGTGCCGGGATGATCCTTGTTGCAGTTACGGCAGATGTAGCTGCGGCCATCAGATTGGTTCTTTCCTTGGCCAAATCCAGAACCTATAGCTTTCAGTTAGCAAGGTTTGGTATACTTACAATACTCTATATACATACAAATTCACAAGTGTACTAATTCGGTTTCGGTTTCTTACCCCTGTAGGGCTGAGACCTCAGTGGCTTCGCTGCCACTGGTGCGGTGTAGGCAATCTGTAATGGCTCAGCTGCCTTGCCCTTCTCAGCATGGGCACCGCCGTCTCCGGATGTATTCTTCTGATGGGAATGCTTTCCCTTCCTTTTCTTCCAAGGTTTGGATTGGTTTTGATCATCGGAGGGGTTACCTTTGCCGCTCACCTTGCGCTTCAGCGCTTGCTCCTCATCTCTTAGCTGGCAGGTGATCTCAACTCGAGATGAAGCGTGGTAACACTCCTGAATTACTTAGGCATTAGGTTACATTTACATACGGGAATACTAATTCACATTACTCATGGCTTTTTAAGGGTTCAACTTGTTTACCTGAAGGGAGGTAAACCGTGTGAAGCCCATGCCATACCGGAGTCGATGGCTCAATCCGCCGTAGAAGCGGTCGACCAAGACCTGGCCGGTATACCCAAGGTCGGGTAGAAGTCGGAGAAGAGAGGTGAAGGTGCGGTAATATTCATCAACCGTCATCTTCTCGGTCATTTTTAGTGCATCGAGCTCAAGCCTTTCTTGGTCTTGACATGCTCGGGGTAATACTTAGATCGGAGGAGAGAGGTGAAGGCTTCCCATCCGAATGCAGGATCAGCTATGTGCTCGGCCTTAACGAGCTTCCACCAGTCCATAGCCGCGTCTTTGAGGTATACGCAGCTATCCTCACTCGAACTCCAGCGGGAGTCTCAAGTGTCTCGAAGGCCGTCTCCATCTCGGAGAGGTAGGCCTCGAGCTTGGCGGGGTCGCTCTCGCCTCTAAAGCATGGAGGTCGAAGGTCGGCGACAGCTTTCACCCAATTCGTTTCTCGGGGATGAGGTGGGTCGGGATGCTGCTGCTGCTGCTGTTTTGCTGTGTTTGTTGTACAGCCGTGATTACATCCGGTAGCATCTGTGCTACCGTGGCGGCGACGATTTCGGCTATCGTCTGCGCGCTTGGTCCTTCGTTGCCCCCTCCCCTGGGACGACCTGGACCACGTCCTGACATCTGAACAAGTGTGGATTACATTAGATGTCGTGATACTATGACCTCATGGTCTTCATTCCAACAATGGTATCGTCTTTGCAGACGTTAATGGTATCCGTTATTGCTAACGGTGGTTCCTAGTTAGGTTTCTAAATATCCGTCTTAAGACGGTTGAAATCCTAACTCGGTAATCACTACTCTTAAGATTCTAATCATCAGAGCGATACTTCGCTCTGATACCACTTTTTGTAACACCCCAACCGCTAATCCTTCCATTATCCTCTAATCAATCCCATACTTACCCTTCTCGCAGCGGAATACTTACCTACTCCCGGCGGGTGATACAACGCCGTTAACCTTCCAAGGTTAACAAGGCTACTACTACTTACCGTTTCGGTCTGATGATTAGAATAAACTCATACATACTACTTACTTTACAATACCAAATACTTAACTTGCATTTGATTACCGAGTGTACTGTTACATGAATTACATCCCATGACTACTTCCCAAAATGAAGAGTTTATACATCCTCTCCTTACTATCCAATCAATAGTTCATAATCCAAAAAGGTGTACCACATGGTACACCGGCTACTCAAAAAGGCCTTAGCCGTGTACAACTCAGTACACCGTTTCAATCCTACTACTACTCCAAAAAGAATCACATCTTGGCCTTACTTTACCTTCACGCCTCGCGGGTACCTGTGGAGTAAAAACATTCCCCCTAGGGGGTCAGCTTACGCTGCATATGATAACCGCATACCCCGCGTACTAGCAGGGTACGCCAACTATTTGGTCGAGTACATGCGGTTCGTTTCATTCATACATACATACATGCTTTATACAATACAATACATTCATTTTACCAAGCATACATACATACAATACATACAAGGAATACAATACAAGTCGTTCAATCATACTTACCATACTCACCGCATCACGGAGATACAATTCTCCAATACATACGAAGGTCTTGTTAGCCTTATTACACACCCGGGTTAATCGGGTGTTCAATACTTTTACTCCGGGTCAATGACTTACAATAGTCAAGACCAATACAATTACAATACATACTTCTTACATACTTTACTTCCAGTTAAGTCGGTATGACCTCCGGGCAGGGATTACTACATCCCACCACCGGGCTTTAGGGTGGCCCACTAATCCAGGATGCTACCCATTCAAGGGATTTGGTCCATGAAAAGATTATAGCCAGGATTCGGATCCAACCTCTTGTGTCTCCTTATCCTCACGCGTGGCCGAAACTATATCGGGCTTCTACTCATTCCATTTCTTATACTCATTCCACTATTGGCTTCTACTCATTAACTCATGTTAGGAGGTTAGATCGTTAGGTTAGTAGAAGTCCATACTTACTTCCATACATACATACAATACGCAAGTACTCATACTTACACAATACACTTCATTTCCATTCATACATTTCATGAATTATACAAACTAAATGTTCAAGAGCATAAAACAAGAACAATATAGTTCAAACACAACTAGGTGCAACATAAGTCCGATTCGCGCATTTATCTTATTGGTGATCACATAAGCACACAAATCGGGGTAACCAAGTTAGGATACAGGGCATGAGGAAATCATACCGTTCACCGTCGTAGGGTACTACCGGTTCCTTTGGAGCTCAACTATGGGATTCCTATACATACATGAAGTAGTATGATCAATGATCTATTATTGATCTACTTACTCCTTCATTGATACTTTCAATGCATACTTACTACTCCACCACTTTCTTACTTGGTTATAAAACCACTCTTTCCTTTACTACTTCATAAACTTACTTCCTTACACATTTACTTACTTTCTTACCATTATTACTTCATTAATGGTGCATTACTACTTATTTATGCATACCGGTGTATAGGCATATACATATACATACATATGATTACTATAGTCATATTATAAAAACATTTTTTTTGTAAGTGTTTGGGCCGTCCGACCACCGTCCGACCCACCGTCCGACCCAACCCTGGGTCGGACCATTCCAGTAGGTTTTCGTCCTCTGAAATTACTCCCGTCCGACCCAGCACTATTCCGTCTGACCCATACCCTCTGGGTCGGACCATTCCAGAAAGTTTCGATTCTGTGACTTAGCTCCGTCCGACCCACTGTCCGACCCAGGCTCTGGGTTGGACGAAGTCAGAAACTTCGCCATCAGAAAATTTGCCCGTCCGACCCACGTCCGACTCACGACCCTGGGTCGGACCATTCCAGAAAGAATTACCGTCGTTTCTCAAGGCCCGTCCGACCCACGTCCGACTCACGGCTCTGGGTCGGACGGTTCCAGAAAGTTTATTTTCATTGTTCAGGCCTTGTCCGACCCAGCGTCCGATCCAGGCTGTGGGTCGGACAGTAGCAGAACCTTGCTACAGGCCTTGTTTTCTTTCCCAATTTCACCCATTGCTTCCCTATTCTTCCTACATGCATCCTAACATGTTTAGTACTATTTAGACACTCTAAATCATGCTAATTCATTCCTTAATACATCACACAATCCTATGCTTATTTATACACTCAATTTCCCCAAGTTTCAACTCAACACTCCCATTGTTCTTCCCTTATACCTTATGCTACAGATTTTTCCCTCTACTCTTATACTCCAATACCTCCTCATCCAATGCCACTCTTAGCATCTTAAATACATTAGCTCACAACCTAGTTCCATCTCATTTACAAACTCATATTCAAATCTGTTACAAGGTACTAACATTCCTCCTAAACTCTCCAAATACTTCCTCTTCTTAAACAACTCAAGTCCTCTCCTTTCTACACAAATTTTGACATGGTCTCCCCTATAATTCTTACTTTCTCCACACATTGTTTCAGCTCACAATTTCACATTCTCACAACCTGTTTATACAATACACTATATACACATTCCAACATTACTACAACACACATAAGTCCTGCACATACACACATACTACCCAAGGTTTTCCAAGCTTTTAATACCCATTTGAAACTTCAAAAACTGTTACATTCTTTTCTCCAATACACTACTACATTACCACTACTCATTACTCAAATACATTACTTGTTTTTGATACTCAAAACTGTTACAACACAATATACAACTAACCCAAGGTAAGAGCATTACCTTGACTTGTTAGTTTCTTTCTTTCTTTCTTTTCCTCTTCTTCTTTTCTTCTCCTTTGTTCTCGGTTCCAGTGGGTTCACACACACAAAATGCTACAGCCCATAACACATACATAATACCATTAAGCATTCATTTTACTCTAACCCTAGAATTTAATGTTTTAGGGTTTAGACAAAGGGTGTTACCTTTCAATGGATGAATGGAGTTCTTGACTAGCAAGAGAACAATATTCCTAGCCCACAAGAGAAGCCAAATCGGCTGGAGCAAGAAGAACAAGACATTCAAAACCGAAAAATTCTTAAAATGCCAATGAGAGCTAGAAACGATGGATTTTCAAATTTCTTTTTACCTCAAGATGATAAGGAGGTGAAGGTGCTTCTAATGGTGGCTTCAAATCTCCAAATGGTGAACACCCATAAAATCGAAAGTTGGGCTTTTGGATTTTTGAAGGGATAAAAATGTTCTCCTTTGAAAGGGGGTTGCAATGGTGTGATTTTTATTGGATTTGGAGAAGGTTTGAGTGGTCAAAGAGAGGAGAGAAGGAGAGGGCTGTAGAAGGCTCACCAAATCGCCATAGCAGCTCAGGAAGAAGAAGGAGTTCTGGTGGGGGTGAGTGCCAACGTGAGAGAGCAAGAGGGGGAGTAGGAGAGAGACTCCTTTTTGCCTTTTACTTATTTGTTTTGTCCTCTAGTGAATTAGGAACATTAAAGAGAGGGGGAGGGCTACTAAAATCAGCCCACACATGCACACACTCTCACATTTTATTTTTTATTGCAAAGTGGACACACTTAGTTTGTTTATTTGTACTCTTACCCCACAACTTACCGGTTGTTACAGTTTTCACTAACCGGTACCCGTTTTCCGGAATTTTCTCGTTTAATCAATTTTATTGGTTCTAAAGCTTCACTAATATTTATTAGTGACTATTTAGTTGACCAAAATTGTTACGAGTCTATTTGACCCGCTTAAAGTCGCGTTTTCCCAGTTTCCTCGAAAAACGCGCTTAAGGTTCGTTTATGCTTTTAACCCATTTTAAAGGTCCGTTTTCTTCGGGATTTGTTCCCTCGTATTTATTTAAGTGTAATTAAGCCTTTAAAAATATAATTAGCCTAATTAATCGCTGTTTTTAATTACGGGGTATTTCAGCTAATGTCGTGATGATACTCTTGATGCTCAGAACAGTATTTTCCTAAGAATTTCTTTTCGAGGTTTTTGACTTTTCGGTCCTTACAAATTCCTCACCTGCAACGGGGTAGGCTGTTTACATTTTAGGGCTTAGATCAAAAAGTCACTCATACTCAGAAGACCTCGTGGGTAAGGTCACACTCATTAGCTCATGGTCCCTTTAGTGTGATAGGACATGTCGATAACAAGTCGAAGCTTTCAATTCATGTTTCAGATCCGATACTTTCAGCTAACGCTCGTCGACTTATGAGTCAGAGGTCTTTATTGGGTTATAACGGGGCTGGGGGGTATGATGTATGTCACATGGGACTGGAGGATTCATTTGGGAATTGTGGAGTTTTTATGCGATAAAGGATATGTTTCACCTTTGCCATGGGTGGGTGGAATGATTGGACAGGTTTTGATAACCTTTTATTGGTTTCTTTGGGACATCATTGGTCCTTTTGGTTTGTATTTCTCCTTCTTGCCTCTTCTGATGTACGGTTTGAATTTTCTTCTCATTTTTCTTTTTCTTTATTTCATTTGGCTCATCAACTTTCTCAAGCATTCTTTACTTTGTATTTTGGCTTTCAGCTTTGAAGTTGCACTGACTCATCGATCTTTTTGAACATTTTCGGTGTTCTTTCTTGGTGTTTGGCTTTGGAGTTGCATTGACTCACTAATTTCTTCGAACAATTTTGTTTGTTGTTTTTGTGAAGATGATGGGAAGAGACCATGGCTCCGGCTCCTATGAGATCCTCTATTGCAAGGGCAAGTAAGTATATGTATGTGAGTTGACATGCTGTGGAGTTCATAGAAAAAGGTTTACGTGAAAGGCTTAGCGGGGCTCACTAAGGGATTATGTAGAGGGCAGTTAAACACTTTGGTTTTGTGGAGATTTTTGATCCTAAGTGCCTCGTCATTCTCATTAGTCAATGATTGTTTTCTTACTATTCTCGGATCTTTGCATGAATTACAGTTCGTATCATATTTATCGACATTGCTCTCACTATGATTTGTGCCTCTCCATGTGCTGAAGGAATACACATGTCGCTCATGGTTTTACCTCTGTGGACTCGCTCTATCTTCCCTCATCGCTCAGTGGATTGTTCAATACCCTCTTTTGGAATTCTAGAGAAAATATTGCCCTTCGCACACTAGTAACTTAGTTTGTGGTGCTGATTTTGATTAGACCCTTGTGTTCATTGACGGGTTGAGAGTTTAGTGGTGCACACACTCTATTCAATCAATCTCTCAAGATTTTTCCCAAAGACTTCTTTTCGATACGAGAGTATGCAAATGCGACTATCTACAATGCAATCTATTGTGGTAGTATGGAATTACTATGTATAGGATGCGTGAAATGCTGAAAATGATGAATGAAGATGGTTGACTTCAGCCTTTGACTGAATGTTTTTTTGTTGTTGTGTGTTTTTCTTTTTGGATGCAATGTATGTGTGGTAACGCTACATCTACTCTCGCTCGAGTCGGTTTCATTTGATGGTCTAGCTGTTGGGGTCACTGTGGGGGTAGTGATTCTCAAGTGAGGTCGGGTTGGTGATTGGCTCTTGGATTTTGATTTTTTAGGGAGTGACAACTCCCACATGGTGGCCCCATGGTATGACACACTCTTTCTCTTTTAGTCACTGGCGTGCATGGTGATTCTGATTGGGAGAGGTTTGAACTCGGTTTTCATTTCTATCCCTCTGAGATCGGGCTCTGGCGGTCGAGATATGGGGATGAAAGCTGGTGCGTGATAAGTGTGATGATGAAACAAGTGATTGTGTAATGCTCGTGAGTGTGGACGAGATTTATGCATGGTTGATGATTTTGAACTGACCATAAGGGCATGCGACTTCTTTGTGATGAATGCAATGCACGCGGTTTGCTTTGTGCTCGGTTGTATTTGTCGATGTTGTTAATTCGGATCCTCCTTCTGTAGATACCAAGAATTTTCACCCCATAAAGCATTTATGAATATGTAAATGTGAGGGGTCGCTCCTTATTCATTCCTTTCTTTATACGTGCATGCCAAAAGAAACCAAGTTTTGGGAAAACAATTTTGAAAACATGTTTTTCAAAGTGGTGGATTTTCTTAATATGAATTTTGACGCTCGGTCATTCACAAATAAAATAGGGACTAGGGAACCCTATACACATTGATCTAAATAAACTCGAAGGGATTGTATAAACCTGTACATGTAATCTATTGAGAAATGGACAAGCGAGAAAAGAATCATAGGGAAAACCTATACATCATCAATTCTAAAAAGTCATTAAAAGGGGAAATTTGAGCTAAACTTCTTCTGAACTCTTCTGGTCCATCTTCATGCTTCTAGTTGATTGCTCGCTCGTCTTTGGGCTCTAGGCCGGCTGCTCGCTCGTCTTCGGGATTTAGGCCGGCTGCTCACTCGTCTTCAAACTTTTGCAACAAAGTGGCATTGTGATCAACCATGTTTGTATTATTCAGACTTTTAGCATTTTAAACTCGAGCAGTCGTTGCTGATCCCCATGTCACTCGACTTGGGTTGGTACAACTCTAATTTTTTATTTGAACGTTTGGTGTTGGTCTTTATGTCGTTTGGTCCGTTCCACGGGTTGGTGCGCCTCTCGCCTTCAGCTCGAACCGCGTAGTCGATCTTCATGCTGCTCCAATTGCTCTAACGAGGGGAATGAGGGATTTTTGGAGAAAGGAAAGGTGAATGATCAAGCACAAAATCATTGTGAAAATCCACCACTTTTGTGAAAACACGAAATGAGTAGTACGCTCCACGGTAATGACCAATGCTTTTGAAGGTGGGTTGAACTTCAAAAATAGCAGGTCACAACATGGGGACTAGATCATTTATTTTGAAATACATTTGTGAAAATAAATTTTGAAAACTGTTTTCGAAAACTATATTGAAATAAAATCCATGAAAAATGTTGTTCCGCAATTCGTTCGTGTAAAGTAGGTTTTCTTGAAATCTGTTTGTTAAAATTGTTTTGAAACTACATTTGTAAAAAACATTTTTTTAAAAAATCATTTGTAAGTAGTAGATTTTTGAAATCTATTCTTTGCAAACCGTTTGACAAAGTTTGTTTTCTGGAAGACTTTGATTGAAACCATTTTGAAAACTATTTTGGAAATATGGAAATAACAATTTTGAAAATCATTTTTTTTAAAATCATTCGAGATGGACAACGTTGAAGATATTTCATTACAGTGTTTGACATGATTCGTTTTTTGTTTTTTACTAATTTTTGAAACGTGATCACACATAGATGTAAATGGAAAATAAAAATCATGGCTGATTTTATGTGGAGCTGAGTGTGAATGATTGGTATAATCACCTTCCAGGTCAATCAATGCTTCCATACCACTGGGGGAACCATCGTTCCTTCACTGTTCATCTCTCGGGATTTATCTCTGTTATGCCTTGTGGGGCACGTCATCAAGAAAGTTCAGAGTGCTTAAGTTCGAAAGGTCAGGATACCCGAAGTGATACAGTCACACGAGCCATGGCTAGGGATAATTACAAAATACTCACTTTTGGGAAACTCGGGAAAGTACTGCATGGGAACAGGTCTTCCATCGTCAGAACGATAAGCTGTGTCTATAGTCCAAATTATTCACTGACTACGCTATGTCATGTATGGGTATCCGTAAATACGAGATCCTCTATGAATTTGTAGCGCGACATTGGGCTTAAAAGACACCCGTGGTGTCGAGGAATCATGGAGAATTGAGCCCATGCAATCTTCAAGGTAAGGCAAAGGGTGGTCAGATAGACGACATACAAGGGGGTGACTACCCATAAAACCCGTCCTAGACACCGGATCAGGCAGCTGGACACTGAAGGCTCAAAGGTCACTATATGCTGGCTTGGACTCGAGGAAGAAAAGTATTTTTGGATCATGAGTTTTCAAGGCGTTGGTCTTGGACCGTATTACCTCGTGGGTTAACTCCTTCTAGGAAGGACCCAACTCATGGGGAATCAACCGTGGACCGATTGGTATCCCGTGACATGTGGATGAAGCGGGTGACACAGAGGAATGCATATCCTAAGCAACCCGATGCAGCAATGGGTTGACTCCTTCTAGGAAGGCCCCATTTACAAAGCAGTAAATAAGCAATAACAATTAAAATATTATGTCATGCATGAAGAGCAGTAAACATAAGACAGTAAACACATAACAGTAAACAAAAGTGAAGCATGCAAATATCAAAGCACACATGTGGCACTCAAGGCCAATCTCGAACTCTAAAACTCATCTTAACTATCCTCTCAGAGCACACTCTAAGTGTGGAGTAGAGTAGTCCTAGTGGCTTTGAGATGAATCTCTTGAAGGTTTTGAAAGAAGTGGGGAAATCTCGACAATTTTGAATGGAGTTCAGTCTTCCCTTGAGTTTCGAGAAAAACTTACTCAGGTTTGACCTAAGGCTACAGGAAGGAAGGAAAGGAGGGTTCTAAGAACCGTTGTTATGACTCTGACTTTATTGCCTATGGATAGGAACTTATTTGGTCATGTCAAAGATCTGTGTTGGTTTTGTACTAGGTTACACCCTTCAGAAGTGGCAACGACCACCGACGGAGTGGTGCCCGACGGAATCCTCGGTCTTCCAATTGTCGGGATTACCTTCTTTCAAAAACCTTATTAGAGAGATTCAATTAAAGGGCCATAAGGATATGATTAGGATAGGAAGAGTGAAAGATGAGGCGAGCTTTTCTACCAAGCTAGTGCCCAAAAGAAGAATTGGTGGATTCGGATGAGTATACAATGAAGATTCGGGAAAAGTCTGAGGTTCAGTGAATAAACAAGACTTGGAGTCTAATGGTTTAAAGTTTGTGGGAGTCGAAGAAGGTTTGAGCATTTTGAGAGATATGAGAGCCACCTTAGATGGGGAAATGGGTTTTTTGTTGGGAACGGGGTCGCACCCTAGATGGGCTGCCTATGTACTCAACTCCCTATTGAGATCAAACCTTACGTAGTTTAGGACCTTTAGAATGGTTAACTTTTGAGGTAATCAGGGTTGGACGTGCGTGGGGTGTTTGGAGATGAGATGGTGAGTGCAAAAAGTATTTTGAATGATGTGGGGTTGCACCCTGTGTGGGTTGCCTATGTACTCAACTTCCTTTTGAGATCAGACCTTACGTAGTTCACTATATTTGGGTTTTGGAAGTTTTGATGTTTGTGGGTCTTTTAAAGATATTTGAGGTGTTTGAGATTTAGAAGGGTTCAGAGTTTGAGAAGTTTTGGGTTTGGGATGCTAACCTTTGAGACGCTCGGGTCTGTGAGATGTTTGAAACCTTGAGATGTCGAAGTCTATGAGACGCTTGGGTCTGTGAGACGCTCGGGCCTGTAAGACGCTAAGGTTTGTGAGACATTCGAATCATTGGAATGACAAAGTCTGTGAGACGCTCAGGTCTATGAGACATTTAGAGTGTTGAAGAAATTGGACACGAATTGAAATTGAATTGAAATCGAAGCTGAATCGAGATTGAATGAATATTGATTTGAATTGGAATTGAAATGAATTTGGATTTGAAAGAGTTTGGAATTGAGTGAATGGAATTTGGTTTGAATTGAATTTGGGTTAAGGTTGGAAAAACGGATCAGGTAAAATTTGGGTGGTCAAAGTTTGGTTGGTCAAAGTTCGGGTCAAGGTCAAAGTTCAAGCCAAGGTCAAAGTTAGACCAGGTCAAAGTCAAAGTTTAGATTGGTCAAAGTTGGACCAAGTCAAAGTTCGGACTGGTCATAATTGGACCGGGTCAAGTTGGACGGGTTAGGCCCTTGGTCAAGGTTGGGCGGATTGAGCTCTGGTTGAGCTTTTGGTTGAATTGGGCCGAATTGGGCCTTAGTTAGGCTTTGGGTTGAATTGTGCAGATTGGGCCTTGGTTAGGCTTTTGGGTTGAATTGGGCCAGATTGGGCCTTGGTGGGCTTTTGGTTGAATTGGGCCGAATTGGGTCTTGGTTGGGCTTTTGGGTTGAATTGGGCCGGATTGGGCCTTGGTTGGGCTTTGGGTTGAATTGGGCTGGATTGGGTCTTGGTTGGGCTTTTGGGTTGAATTGGGCCGGATTAGGCCTTGGTTGGGCTTTTAGGTTCAATTGGGCTTTGGTCAAGGTTTGGGCCTAAATGGGTATGGGTCCAGAATGAGTTTGGGTCCAAATGGTTTTAGGCCCAAATTGGGCTTGGGTCCAAAATGGGTACTGGCCCGAATTAGGTTTGGGCCCAAATGGGTTTGATAGGCCAGTTTTGTGAAGTCGAGCCAGGTCAAAATGGGCCGAGTCGAAGTGGGTCAGGTCGAGTAGTAGGCTTTTTGATGTGGGCTGAATTTGGCTTCAGATTTGGGTTGCAATTATGAGTTTGAATTGTGGAGGATTTTAAATCAGAATTCGATTTTTTGGAATTTTGAATTGGAGTTTTTATTGATTATGAATTTTATTCTTGTATTAGATTGTTTGGAAAAATTTGTGATAGCAGAAAAGTGTTTCTCACATGGACGTGTCTAGGACCCTTCATGTATGGAGAGCACTTTATTCTAAAAGCTTTTCTAAACTGGGTCCAAATGCCCAAAAATGGTAAACCTAATGGATATTCTATGGTCACCTGTGATGCTGATTGAGCAATTGAAGCGAGAAATGACGAAAGTGGAATAGATGCCAAGCAGAACAACCATATAAATTTAAAGTACACATGTCAAAACATCAATGAGAGCAGGAGGATGAATCGAGTTTTTTACAATTAAACGAATTGGCTCAAGTGAAGACTAAATTAGCATCATGCTTTGAATCAATTTCTCAAATCGAATATATGCGCAAGGAGCGAAACATAACAATCCTAGACATGTCAAAACAACGAGAGTAGCATATAATGAAACAAGATTTAGCAATTAAATGAGTTGGTCTCAAGTGAAGATCAAACTAGAATCATGCTTTTAAGTCTATTTCTCAAATCAATCTATGCGCAATGAGCAAACAGTGATGTAAGAAATGTAAACATGTTGGCCATGATAAATTGTTAGTTGTAGAAAACTAACCGACGGGGTAGCCTACCCCCAGTTTATCATTCAATCAAATACAAGAAAGGAATCCAACTGAATCAGCTCATTGTACCGTCTAAATGCAAGCGTCATAATTTCAAACCAATGCAAATGTGTAAAAGAGTCAGCTAACCGATCTTCAAGCAAAGTCTGGTCCGAGTCTCGAATGGAGTGTACCTCAATCAAAATATGCAACCGGGATGTAAAAACAAAGCGCATTTAATCAGACAGTTAATGAAAGGAGTAAATGCAATTGAATCAAAGATCATGATGTGTCGGCCCACAGGTACAAGCATGTCAAAAATAATAGGATGACTGAGCAGTATTCATGAGTCTCAGATTAATTAAACGCAACGATTTCAAAAGTTCTTCCATACAAAGACGGAGAGAGCCTAAAATCTCCAACGATAAAATCAAGCCCGATTCTAACAAGACGCCTTGCACATATATCCCTCAACTGACATCTAATGTAAAAAAGGAGTTAATAGGCCCTGGTAAGCTCAAATCTGCAAGCGTCCTATAGAATTGTCAAGGACCTTTTCCGCCATGCATCATACACTACTACAAATTTGGTCTACTACTACTAAGCAAAGACAACTGTTACGGGATGGAGTAGTTATTGATATAGTTTACTGTTTATAAGCTGGTTAAGACTACTGTTAATTAAATACAGTTGCATTAGCTCCACCATACTGAAATAGATGCGCGGAGGAATTTGAAAAAAAATGAAAAGAAGCGATAGACCCGCGATCGATTCCGTCTAGACTGAAATATGTAAACACAACAAAATAAAAACACCCGTCTAAAATTAACTTCACTATCCCTCCCCCGGTCTCAACTCTCAAGTACGCTCATTCACAACTTCATTTGCGGTGCCCTAGCAGTAAATCGGACGCGGTTGGTGTGAATGACTGCTGCAAAATCAAGTCTGTTGTTGCTCATCGTAAGGCTATTTCTCCTTTTCTTGTTGAAGTGAATGATAACCTCAGCATCTGGCGTTGCTTTGAACGGAATATGGGGCCTTAATCGGTGATTCCTCTTTATTGCATAACCCTAACTTGTGTTACAGGGTGTTCTTGGAAAAAGCTTGCGGTTTTTGCTGAGATATGTGAATATGCTGACTGCTGCGACTAGGTCTCGTTCTTGTTCTTCTGCTGCATATGAAATCGGTGAGACTATGTTTTATTTTGCTACCTAGAGTGAACAATGCACATAGGAGTTTGGGGTGTTTTGTTTTTGCAGAAGATTTGGAGATGTTTGTTTAATGAATTTGACGTCGCTCTTGATTTTGTTCGTTTTAATATTTTACAACCCACTTGCTTTGTATTCGGGATTCAACTTCTTTGGAGTGAATTTCATATTTGCTTACAGTGTGATAATTTGATGTCTTGTTTTTTTTTTTTTGCAACTCTTGGGGTTTTTTTTCATTCGTTCTTTCATTTCCCTCTGATTCACCATGAAGATTGTGTCGTAGAACCTGCAGCTTTGTTTTTACATACAGTAGACTCCAGGTTACTAGTGTTATTCTCTATAAAGGGGACAATATGTCTGTTATAATGGAACTTAGCTTGCCTAACTAGTAACTACAGCTGGTTATTAAAGGTTGAGCTCAATTAATATGAGGAAAATGTAGAAAATATATCAGAATGTTGCAGAAGAGAAAGGCTGGAATAGTAGATCTTATGTTACTGAGTTGAAGAACATTATGCCGAGCTTCAATATAAAAAAAACTTCTTGTTTGCCAGGTAGTTTCGGTGTTAAAAATATTTCCAAGACATTATTTTTTTTTAGAATTGGAACCTGTCATTGAATAAACTTGGTTTGTTTGTAGGTCCGTGAGCTATAAGCAAATGAAGAAGTTGGGCAGAACGTTAGGAAAATGAGCAAATACCTGGGCCAAACCCTGAGCTATAAGCGAATGAAGAAGCTATGGGATCTTTGTTTCGTGCCATCATTTCACGGACTCATTTTTATCTGTTTTTTAAAGAAGACCCAGCTGATCATATTTATGTGGAAGTTGAACTGAGGCGATTGACATGGCTGCAACCCCACCTAGTCGAGCTAGGGAATGTTAGCAGTGCTCCTGCAACTGTTAGGGATGTGAACCCATCGTCTCACTTCATCAGGTCTGCTCAATTATTGCATCTTTATGGAGTATATTTTTTCCATAGTATAGATTGAAAAAATTCTACCATTTGCTGGTGCGGTTCCTTGATTCTGAGTCTGGTGGTGCAAAGAGCATTAGAGTTTATGACTGCTATAATATTAGAGCGTATGTTACTGTGTATATTCTCCTCAGTTTGATGACTAGCTATAATATTTCTTCAATTAAATATAGGTCATGTAAAAGTAAGCACTGTAAATGTTATACCTCTTGTCTGTTGCGGTTCTTTGATTCTCATCTGTTTTATAATCATATAGAAGAGCATTATAGCCGTCAAGGTTTGAGCTTGGTTGGTTACTTCCACACAAATGATAGAAATGATGATTGTGAGCTCAGTAATGTGGCAAACAACATTGGAGGCCATATCTATCGCTACTTCCCTGAAGCTGCTATCATGTTGGCATGTGTCAAATCTTACATAAGAAATGATGGTACTTAGATAACAGTCCGCTGGAGCTAACGTAAAGCTATATAGATTCTGAATATGTGTGGTTGTTTGTGCTATTTACTTGAGAATTATAGTATCTAAGACTTAGAGGATATATTCATATTCCCATATAATGATCTTTTGTTGAATGAATTGGCCAATCAAAGGGGCCTCTTTCATCTACCTTCGCAAGGTAACTTCATGGTCAATGCTGCATCAGACATGATATCATTGTAGCATTATACAATTTCTTCAAGTGTGTTTCTCTGTTCCAGGTTTCTCTAGTTAATCAATGGAAGAAGGTATGCTGGAGTTGTTATGTTATTGTTTTATAAACTAAAAATCGGTATTATTCATGTATAATTGCATATAACACTTTAGTTTTACTATGCCAAATCAAATAAAATACATCAGTTTGATAGATCATGTTTCTATTTTCATCATATAAAGATTATATGACTCACTGCTCATTCTTAATATTCTGCCTAATTGGACTGATGGTGATTGTTGATCTTCTTGTCTAAAGGCAGCCGTTGGACTGATGTGATTGTTGATCTTCTTATCTAAAGGCAGCCGTTCTATGTTATTTGGATTCGTTGGAGCTGTTACTGAAGAAGACGTTGCACGACATGGACATGTGAATGCTAGGCTTAGTAAAATACATTAGGTGTAACAGAGAAGTAAAAACCTAGATATTGTACATATTTTTTTATCTTGGACGCTTGTAATTTATACATTGTAAAACTTGTTGCAAATTTGAGTGTTATGGTCTTGTGGAAGCTGTGGTAAAACCGTGTTATGTATATGACTGTCTGTGGTTGAGCAATTAAGCATTGTAAAAAATATTAAATTAGTACATTCATTATTTGAAGGAATTAAAATAACTTTGGCAATATAAAAATATGATCAAAGACATCTGTTAAAAAAAGTTGTTAAAAGGTAAAGAAATTAGAAGAATAAAATAAGACAAAAGACAACGGTGATACTTAGTTGTCATAAGCTACACAGATGAGTTTATAATGCGACCACTAACAACTGTTAATGCCAGTTCTCTATTCCCATGTCACTACAACTGTTAATTAACAGTTGTCTAAGATAAAGAGTACAATAGACAACTGGATCTGATACAACTGTTATTAACAGTCGTCTTATGCATTTTTAACAGTTGTAAAAAGTGTTTTTTGTAGTAGTGATAACTCAAAGTAACGTAATGGCCATTTTGGGATCCTATGGGCCATGACGGATGACCAGAAATGAATCCATAGTTAGAGGGATTTCTTTATAAGTCAATGAATCCAAAACAAGTTGATTATATTTGCACCATCATTAAAATCAATGTACGAGTGAGATCTACATATCAATCAACAAATATATAATGAGAGAACCAGAAAGGAAAATATCAGACATAGGACTAAACAGATGTCAAAAAGTTCTGAACCATCACTAGATGCCAATTTGATTGTCACCACTCAATGGGGAAGTTGATGAATGAATGAAAATAAAATGAAGGGGATGGTGAAGACCTGGAACTTTTGTCAAACAAATACTGAGAAAAAGATAGCAAAAGATACAGCATTTAGATGATTGAACCAGCAAATCGATGACAACGATAATACCCAAAAGGCCGGAAGGGAAGACTCACCAACGCTGAGTTAAGTCGAATAGAGGAGAGCAAATATCTCCTGTGCTAAAGACCCAAAATGTAAATCTCAAATCTTGGATGAGAAGGCCGCGAGCAGCCAACCACGATGAGCCCCGGGAAAATGTATACACGTAAATCATGGGTGCTTTTATTCCCTTCCAGTCAAACTGGGTTCAATTACTGTTGAATGCTCCAGAGTGCGAATCAAACTGACGGTGAAAAGAATTAGGAGCAGATCCCGTATCTCTCTTGCTCGACTCTTGGTTTGCAAAATTACCGAGACGCCAGTGAGAAAGACGAGAGGCGAAGCAGGTGTTCCTTGGTGACCGGCTTCTGGTTCGTCAGCTAGAATGAAGATACTGAAAGCGGACGGAGCAGATGCTCCTTCTTTTGCCAGCTGGGATGCAAAATACTTTTGTGAAGAGAATGAATGGAGTGGGAGATGAGTTCCTTGTTCTTCAGTTGGGTTAAGAATGAAGGTACTGAAGGGTTTCCAGGTGTACAAGGACACACAAATGGTAGGTGAACCACCTCACCAAATTCACCAAACCTTCACCAAACTTCATTGACTTAGGTGGATGTTGTGAGCCAAACCTTTGCTATAAATAAGAGCATTGGAAGAGCTCTCAAACACAACAAAATCAGAGAAAAACCAGTAGAGTTTAGTAGCTCCATGAGAGAGTTAGTTTAAGAGGTTTTTGTATAAGAGTTGGTTATACTCTTGTAATTCTATTCTTGTGAGTAATAGAAGGTTGTTTCCTCTTAAATATTATCAAGTGTTCGTGAGAAACACAACAAGTGGTATCAGAGCCTGAGGTGGTGTCCAGAAGATTTATTTTCGAATTATTTTATTTTTAGCCAAAAACTTTTTTGTCTCCAAATCAAATTCTGGGCACAGCACTGGAAAGGTCTCGTTTCAAGGATTCCGGAAATATTTTTTCCAGAATTTTTTGACATCGGGAAGGTCCTCAAATCACCGGTCAAAGTTGAGGTCAAACCTGCGTGAATAGTAAACAAAAAACACCAGTCGGGAGGTTGAAGACAACCCAGTCAGCGTCACGTCAGCCACGTCAGTGACGCATCAGCACCACATCATCGCCACGTCAGCTTTTTCGGGCCCCACAGTGACGTGGCAGTCCACGTCATCATCCCAGTCAGCATCCACGTCAGCGCCACATCACTGCCACGTCAGCGCCCCTGCTGCCACATAACACCATGTCATCAAGTAGGCATTCTTTGTTTTGCCACGTGTCACTTTCTTCTATATGATCGTTTTTGGTCCAGAAAAGGTCTATCCTACCATTTTCGATCGTTCCGGACGCAACGGTGCACTCCGTTTTGTCAAATTCTGCTCCTAAAATTCGATAAAGTAGAAATCAAGTCAGAATGGCAGTAGAAGACTCGTCATCTTGGAGCCATGGAGCTATGCTCAAACTGACCGCTACAAACTATACACTTTGGAGACCTCGGATGGAAGATCTCCTTAGTTGCAAAGATTTGTACGATCCAATGAGCTTCAAGGTACGAATCCTGAGCCCGCTAAAGAAAAAGAATGGAAGAAACTGAATAGAAAAACAATCGGTCAAATCCGTCAGTGGATCGATCATAGTGTCTTCCATCATGTTTCTGAGGAGACTGATGCATATACACTCTGGAAGAAGTTGAAGGATATGTATCAGCCCAAGACAGCTCGGAACAAAGCTTTACTAATGAGGCGATTAGTAAATCTGAAGCTACGGAGCGGGAAGTCAGTTGCCGAGCATGCCAGTGATTTTCAAAGCTTGTTAAACCAATTAACATCAGTTGAATTCAACCTTGGAGATGAAGTGCAGGCTCTCCTACTTCTTAGTTCACTCCCTGACAGCTGGGAAACACTTGTTATCACCCTTGGAAATTCAGCTCCTATAGCACACTTACCATGGGAATGGTAAAAGAAGCCTTGTTCAATGAAGAGGCTAGGAGAAATGATACAAGTTCAGACCAGACAGAAGCTCTTGTCACTGAACACCGAGGGAGATCACATGGAAGAAATCAAGGCAAATGGAGAGGCCGAAGCAAGGAGAGGTAAATCAACAGATGGAAGAAAGGGCGCTTATAGTTGTTATCATTGTGGCTTAGAAGGCCACATGAAGAAGAATTGCAGGAAACTATTACGAGAACAGAAGCAGAATAGCAAGCATTCAACGGAGAAGAATGGAGACACACTTGTCACTGTCACAGGGGAAGTAGCATTATGCTCAAGTAAGGAGGAGGTATGTCTTCATACAGCAACTCAAGATGTTGAGTGGATTGTTGATACTGCAGCATCTTACCATGTCACTCCACACAAAGACTTCTTCACAACGTACAACGGTGGAGACTTTGGCACTGTAAAGATGGGAAATACCAGTTTTTCTGAGATTAAAGGGATTGGTGACATTCAAGTAAAAACGAATGTTGGGAGTACTATCACACTGAAGGATGTGCGACATGTACCAGATTTTCGGCTCAATCTACTTTCAGGTTCAGCTTTTGACAAGCAAGGCTATGACAGTTTTTTCAGCAATGGCACATGGAAGATGTCAAGAGGTTCCTTGGTTGTCGCCCGAGGACATACATGTGGTACTCTTTACAAGACACATATGAAAATATGTGAGAGCAGCCTCAATGTTGTGGAAGGTGATAAGTCTCAAAATCTATGGCATCAGAGACTCGGACATATGAGTGAGAAGGGCTTGTCTACCTTAATAAAAAAGGAGTTTATCACAATTGCCAAGGATGCTACATTAGATCCTTGCAGGCACTATCTATTTGGTAAGCAACATCGCGTTTCATTTCATTCATCATCATCAAGGAAATCAGAGTTGTTGAGTCTGGTACACTCTGACGTTTGTGGTCCCATGGAGGTTGAATCTTGGTGGCAACAGGTATATCCTAACCTTTATTGATGATGCTTCTCGAAAGGTGTGGGTGTATTTCTTAATAGAAAGGACCAAGTTTTGGATTATTTCAAGGAGTTTCACACTATGGTAGAGCGTGAAACGGAAATGAAGCTAAAGTGTCTCCGCTCAGATAATGGAGGCGAGTACACATCCAAAGAGTTCAAAACTTATTGCAAGGGACACGACATTCGACATCAGAAAATGGTTCCTCGCACCCACAACATAATGGGGTAGCCGAAAGGATGAATAGGACTATCATGGAGAAGGTCCGGAGTATGATGAGCATGTCTAAATTACCAAAGCCATTCTGGGGAGAAGCTGTTCGTGCTGCCTGCTACCTGATCAATAGATCACCATCAGTCCCGCTGAATTTTGAGATTCCGGAGAAAGTATGGTCAAGTAAGAATCCCTCTTATTCACATTTGAAAGTGTTTGGATGTTTAGCCTTTGTACATGTACCCAAGGAGCTCAGGGAAGCTAGATGCAAGAACTACTCCATGCATCTTCATAGGCTATGGGGATGAAGAATTTGGATACAGGTTATGGGACTTAAAGGCGAAGAAGGTTATTAGAAGCAGGGACGTTGTGTTCCATGAAAACCAGATGAAAAGATATTGAGGAGCCCTCGGTATCTACTCAATCAAAGTCTAGTGCCCAAGATATTTTCCTGATCCAGCACCTATCCAATCAGCCACGGAGGATGATGAGGTGCAAGTAGAAGTACCAGAAGCAGAACAGGAGGAAGAAGAAGAGAATATTGAGCAGGGGGAGACTCAATCCTCTCCACCAGAAGTTACGGGACCATCACAAGAGGAAGATGATGAAGCACTTCCTGAAATTCAGAGTCCACAGGTTCGAAGATCTGAACGTGGAAAAATTCCGTCAACCAAATATCCAGATTCAGAGTATATTCTACTTACGGAAGATGGGGAGCCAGAAAATTTCCAGGAAGCTGTATCTCATCAAGATAACAGTAAATGGAAGGGTGCAATGCAAGATGAGATTGATTCCTTGCTGAAAAATCACACGTACGAGTTGGTTGAGCTTCCAAAAGGAAAGAGGGCACTGAAGAACAAATGGGTATTCAAACTCAAGAAAGATAGCTGCGGAAAGGTGGTGAAACATAAAGCCCGGTTGGTGGTCAAAGGTTTTCTTCAGAAGAAAGGAATTGACTTTGACGAGATAATTTCACCAGTTGTGAAAATGGCTTCAATCCGTATCATTCTTGGATTGGTGGCCAACTTGGATTTAGAGCTTGAGCAGATGGATGTAAAAACAGCATTTCTCCATGGTGATTTACATGAAGAAATCTACATGGAACAACCAGAAGGTTTTCAGGTTCCAGGGAAAGAGAACCTTGTTTGCAAGCTGAAGAAGAGTCTGTACGGTCTTAAGCAAGCGCCTAGGCAATGGTACAAGAAGTTTGACTCATTCATGAAGAGTCAAGACTACAAGAGAACTGCTGCAGACCAGTGTGTTACATCCAGAGATTTCGAGATGGAAATTTTGTTGCACTACTACTATATGTAGATGACATGTTAATCGTTGGACACGATGCAACAAAAATAAGCCAACTGAAGAAGGAGCTCTCCAAGTACTTTGATATGAAAGACTTGGGACCAGCTCAACAGATATTGGGGATGCATATAATTCGACACAGAAAAATCACAGGTTATGGTTATCTCAGGAGAAGTATGTTGAACGAATACTCGACAGGTTCAACATGGACCAAGCCAAACCAGTTAGCATTCCTTTGGGAAACCATTTCAAGCTGAGCAGAAGATTGTGTCCCTCATCCAAGAAAGAGATAGAGGAGATGTCAAAGGTACCATACTCTTCCGCAGTAGGAAGTCTAATGTATGCTATGGTTTGTACAAGGCCAGATATTGCTCACGCAGTTGGAGTTGTGAGCCGATACCTTTCAAATCCTGGAAAGGAACATTGGGAAGCAGTTAAGTGGATTCTCAGGTACCACAAGGGTACATCAAAGGTGTGCTTATGCTACGGAGCCGCTGAACCAGTCTTGGAAAGCTATACAGATTCAAATATGGCTGGAGATCTTGATGGAAGAAAATCTACATCAGGGTTCGTTTACACTTTTGCAGGGGGAGCTGTGTCATGGCAGTCAAGATTACAAAAGTGTGTTGCTTTATCCACAACAGAAGCTGAGTATATTGCAATAGCAGAAGCGGGTAAAGAAATGTTATGGCTAAAACGGTTTCTAGAAGAATTAGAAATCAAACAAACAGAAAGAGTACAAGATACATTGTGACAGTCAAAGTGCTCTAGACTTGAGCAAGAACCCAATGTATCATTCCCGTACAAAGCATATCGACACTCGTTATCATTGGATACGAGAAGTGATGGACAAACAACTATTGAGACTAGCAAAGATCCACACGAATGAGAATCCTGCAGACATGTTAACAAAGATGGTTCATCGAGAGAAGCTACATTTATGCAGAGACATAATTGGGATGGATTGTAGATGACAATCGATTCAGATGCAGCTGGAGGGGGAGAATTGAAGGGTTCCAGCTGTACAAGGACACACAAATGGTAGGTGAACCACCTCACCAAACTTTCACCAAACCTTCACCAAACCTTCACCAAACTTCATTGACTTAGGTGGATGTTGTGAGCCAAACCTTTGCTATAAATAAGAGCATTGGAAGAGCTCTCAAACACAACAAAATCAGAGAAAAACCAATAGAGTTTAGTAGCTCCATGAGAGAGTTAGTTTAAGAGGTTTTGTATAAGAGTTGGTTATACTCTTGTAATTCTATTCTTGTGAGTAATAGAAGGTTGTTTCCTCTTAAATATTATCAAGTGTTCGTGAGAAACACAACAGGTACAGAGGATGCGCATTCCTAGTTCTCCAGGTTGAAGAGAATGAAAAGACCAAGAGCCTACGCGCTCTATGTTGGCCAACTTAGATTGCAAAAACCGTGAGTGAGAGAAGAACGAAGGCGTAGAGCTGGTATGTCCTTGTTTGCAAGTTGGGTGTGTAAAATTACGGTGTGAGGGAGAGATGAAGTAGGCGCAGAGTATCGTTCGTTCTGCTCGCCTGGCAAAGAGAACGTAGAAGACTGTGGAGCCGGAATGTTCCTTGTGCACCAGCATGGATAAAAATAAAGGCGCAGAGCTTGTTGGTTCCTCGCCAGGTAAGTTGCAAAATTACGTGTGAAGCTGATGACGCGGACTATGCTCTTGTTGGGGTTGTAATCATTGCCAGGAATAGGCAAATCTGTTCCTTATTCTTCAGTCGATTGCAAAATTACCGTGTTGAATAGAGATGAAGAGAGGGTAGAACATCCTTGTTCCTTGTTTGCAGACACAACAAATGAATATGTAGAGTGTGTTCTGTCTGTGAAGAGTAGTAACGCAGAGCTTGTATGTTCTAGACGCCAGCTGGCTTGTTGAGAATGAAGAGAGGAGCACATATGCTCTTGTTCGCCAATGGGTAGCAAAACATCGTGAGTGAAATGAATGAAGGGGAGGGAGTATACTTCCTGTTCTTGGTGAAGAGAATGATGAGACAGAACATGTATGTCGTGATTTTTTGTGTTTTGGAGGCTGAATATTGGGAGAGGATTGAAGAGTGGTGGCGGTTGTGTTGCTGATTCCCAGGGTTTTGAGTCTTGAGGTTGTATTTATAAGTAAATGGTAGGTTTGGCATTTAGACTTGTTGGATTCAGAAGACAAATAGTGCGAAAAAAAACCTGATCCCATCTGTTTCGAACCCCAATTCATCTACTACCATAGTTCATGCATCACCAATTAAGCTAATAGCTTATCTCAACATAGAGATGTGAGAAATAATACACAAGTTGTATCTAAATCTGGATAAGTTCCCCTAAAACGCAATGTCTTTAAACGAAAGCTCGGACTGAAGCTGAAGATATTTTGCACAAAACCTTGAATTGTTTTCTAAACAAAAACAAAACATCATGAAGTATAAGCAAAATAAAAGAATGATAAGAACGTTAAATAATAAAATAGTACTAGTATGATGAAAATAAAAATATATGTGGAAGTCATAAAACTGGAAATTGAATTAGATACACGTTAGTAGTAGTGAATTAGAAAGAATGAACAAAGTAAAATTTATAGTAGCAAACATAATAAAGTACATAAATAATGAAATAGTACTAAAATAACAAAGGTAAAAATATGAGTGAATGTTAAAATAGAGACTCAATTAGATACATACGAGTAGCGGAAATGAGATAGGATGAACAATAACGAAAATAAAATAGTAGAAAGTTTAATCGAACTATCGACAAAAGGAAATATACTAATAGGAATGATAATAGTGAGAAACACATCAAATGATAGAAATGACAATGGCTATGATGATGATAAAAATAAAAAATAAATGCTAGAAGACAATTAAAAGTAGCATTGGCTATGATAAAGTATATAAGTAACAAATGAAAATGAATGGAAAAAGAATAGGTAAACAAATAAGTGATAAAAAGAATATATACAAAAATAATAAGATAAATGAATAAGACAAAAGGGATGGGTTAAAACCGGATTGTCGTTGGAAATTCATTTTCAGCAAATTGTATTTTTTCTGAAAGGTATTAAAAATTGATTTGAGAAGTTTATCATAGAACGATGGTTTCATTTTAGCATGCACGTTAGTACGTTTGAAAAAGAAAGGCGACGACCCCTCTCATTTTATTTATTGTTTCAGAATTTGCTTTATAGGGTGAGAATTTTTGGTGTCCACAAGGGGTATTTCAGTTTCTTGCAAAAAGACGAAAACACCCCCAGCTTAATTAACTAATGGGGCCAGTTTTTGTTAGTAGTCAGCACTCCCCTCTCTTTTAATTAATGAGCTAGTTAATAAGAAGAAGAGAAAAGAAAATAAAGGTGAAAAAGTAAAAATGTACAAAGTTACCTTTTCTCTCTCTCCTCTCATTTCCTTCTTTCACACCTTTCTTCCTCCTTGCCATCTCCCTCCTCCTCTCTTCTGGTTGAAGCAATTTTGAAGCTCCTCCCATGGCTTCTCTTCTTTCTCTCCATGCCCAAGCTACAATAATGCTCCAAAAGGAAAATAAACACATATTCTTGCTCCCCTCATCAAGGGCTACCTTTCCTCTTTTGAAAAATCTCAAATGGATGAAGTTAACCACCATGGGTATAGCCCTATTGAAGGAGAAAATCAAATTTTATGGAGCTAGGGAGTATCCCTTTCATTTAAGGTAAGAAGATTCAAATAAAACCCATTTTTCTTCATTCCTTTGTATTGGCTAATTTTTCCTCTCTTGATGCCTTGATTCTTTCTTGTTTTGAGCATTGTTTCAAGTAATGGTGGTGGGAAGCCCTCCTTTGATTCATGTTTGAACACCAATTATAGGGTTTCAAAAGGTAATCCCTTAATTTGTGCTTTAAGCACTTTCCCTTGTCCTAGATTGTAACACCCCAACTACAACCATACGCTTAACAACAAACTGCAGCGGAAAACTTAACTCATCACATTACTTAACTCAATGGTGTTACACGCCGTTAACCACCCACGTGGCTAACAAGGCTAATACATATACATTGTATCGGTCTGATGGACTAGATTCCCGAGCAAACACATTACTATCCCTTTCTATTAACAACAACCAATATACATATACATTCCAACTGTACCGAGTATTTACAAACTAATGCCGACAACAATTTCGGTCTTACTACACCTACAATACATACTCAATTTGAATGGCTACCCATGTACAAACAACTACCCCGTCCTACTCTCGAACGACATCTAGCTCCTTGTACCTGAAATAGAAAAGGAAAGAAAGGGTGGCCCCCAGGGGGCTCAGCACCTTTGCTGGTATGGTAATCATGCAGCCCGCATGCTACCGGGCCACGCACAACTAATTGTCATCTAAACACGCGGTTGATTATATTCCAATCATGCATGAAAACTATAAACACACAACACATTGCATACCCACAACAACGGGGTTCAACAAGTCAATCAACACTTCTATACTTGATAAATCGCTCATTGTGTTCTTTAACCCTAGAGGGTTTCTCCTCTAATGGAGCTATTTCCTTAATAGACAACACTACCCACTAGTCGGGTTATACTCAAATTCGTCTTTTAATAACCTGGATTCATATCCATGATCCGCATACTCCACATAACAACACATTTCACGTTTCAACGTACATACAACATAACATCGTAATAAGAATTGCAGTACAACAATAACACATAACATAACGGGAATGGTTCTCTTTAGGAACCGACCCAAACATAGTTAGTTCACTTGTAGAGCCTAGAGAATGTTGCCAAACTCATGATAAGCTCGTTACATAACTCGTTACCGTCCTGTTAGATGAACGGATAACTTAATCCAAGGTGCGTCGAATATAGTAATCCAAGCACACCGAACAAACATAGTATGCCCCTGAGCCCGACGTGAGTCAGTAAAATAGCCTTGGTTAAGCTAAAGGGAAGGTTGGAACCAAAAAGGAAAATAACCATAACATACAGAGATGATCGAACCTGATATGACAACGACCCCCATACTACACACGCGTGGCCGGAACACTCCGGACTCCTTACTCCCCGTTTAGCACTTGTTCGAAGTCTCATTATTGGACTTAGTACATTAATTCACAAATAGGCGGTTAGGTCTAGTTAGACACACACAAGGGTAGTGAACATACTAACACGCACAAACAACACATAACTAACTCACACATAGCCGTGGTTAGAACGTTCCCATGGTTTGGGCTGTTAAGTCCGAATACCGATCTATTATGTAATCCTAGAGTCGGTTAGTTAAGTTTAGCACATATTTAAAGCTAAACGGTATCGGAACTACGCACGCCACATAATTAAACAACTATAAACTCATTACATGTTTTTATCTTAAAAGGTGGCAAACATTCAGAAAAACACATTGGCATACAAGCCGGTGTAATCCGGTAGGACACAGGTTGCAAGAAAACCATACCTGTCACCGAGGTCCACTCTATTGTGTCCTCCTATGTTCCTCGAACAATCCTTGAACCACTGATCACAATACAATTACTTTCATTAACCTTGGGGTAATATGTTGTTTAACGTCTAATGCGCCCATAGTTAACCCGCCATCCCGTTACACTTAATTTTACTCTTGTGATATTAAGTTTACAACTCTTACATCAAACCTAACACTTGTTTACACATTTTAAGGCCTTTACGTGTCACCAAACAAGGCCTAAACATCATCTAAAACCATTACCATTCAATCCCCCATCATTAGAACCCTTAAACAAATTTTTCCTTTCTTTCTGGTCTGGACCGCCCAGTGGGGCGGTCCCAGGGGCGGTCCACATCAGAAGCTCCTACGGCTGCATAATTCCACTGGACCTCCCCACAGGGGCGGTCACTAGGGGCGGTCCAGAACAGACCCCATTTTTCAAAGTGCTTTTCTCCTCATTTTGAACTCCAAATTCACCCCAATCTTTTCCTATGCATTACACATGTTTTCCCACATGTTTTAACATCTTTTTGGAACACTAAAACCCTCTCTAATCATCCCAAAACTCCTTAAACTTTTACTAAAACTTTTACTAAATCCTTAACACTTAGAACATTTTACTTACACTTGTAACTTGTAATTTTTGCTTAAAACTTCCACTAACCAAAGTGTTCTTCCACCCCAAGATAACCACTCCTAAAGCATCATTTTGCATCACACTCATCCCCTTTACACACACTCCTCAAGTCTTTCCCACAAGTTCCTAATTAAACCGTCACAAGGCATTACACTTCCATTGTTTACCAATACTTGAACAAGACTTAACACTTCACATATCATAACCTTGGTGTGTTTAAAACACCCATTTGATCTCTAAATCCTCTAAGACCATGCCCAAGGCATCTTAACACTTAAGAACACCATAGTTCGCCTTCTTTCACCATCTTTACACTTAACAATTCCTAGTACAATCTAGGTCACCAAATCTCATTAGAATACATAAACTCCTTTGTTTATTAACTAAATTTTGCCATAGCTTCTCTTGTATCACCTTACACCAAAACACATAGTTTTTCCACCATTATACAATCCAAGAACACTAAATCTCTTAATACACATTCCTTACACACAAACATATTGTTTTTTCATCCTTTAACCACCAAAGATATCCATCTTCACAAGAGATGTTCTTTACACACAACTAAACCTTTAGACAACACTACATCACAATATAGTGCATACACTTAAATTGCTTGGCACTTAGGCCCTTAAATAACATGGCTCTTAGGCCCTTAAATTGCATTAAACTTAAACACTGAATTTCCACATCTAAATGCCTTCAACCTGCAAATACACACAACAATGCTCCCATGTCTTTTTGGTCCACCTTGTGGATAGTTTTCTAACTCATTTCCCATTGGCTCTTTAGGTTAATTATTAAGCAAATATAGCTCAATTTCCTAGTACATAAAACTACATTAAGAGAGATCATTTACCTCTTTGTTTTTCGAGCTTTCTCACTTATTTTCTCTTGTTCTTTCTTGATTGAAAATCGACAAGGAGCTTTTATCACTTGTCAATCTTCTAGCCAATACACATATAAGGGTAATGAGCATTAAGTTTAATACTTAAACTCATAATTAAACCCTAGATTTACATATGTGTCTTAAAAACACTTAAATTGTTGTTTACCTTTGGAATTTGAAAGAGAACTTGAATAAGTGGCAAGATAGGACTCCTCCTTGTCCTTTGAAGTTTGAATTAAGCTAAGAACAGAGCAAGGTAATGCACCATTAATAGGTGAATTTTCAGCTATATACGAAAATGAAGGGAAACTTGGATTTTCTTTGATTTTCCTTACCTTGAAACAAAGGAGAACAACAAGGTGTGAAGAAATGAGTTTTTCCTCCTTCAATGGAGATTCTCCATGGCTCCAAATTGAAGTTCTTGAAGATTTGAAAAGATAGGAATGTAGAGCTCACTCTAACTAAGACAACAGTAGTCTCGGAATTAAATTCGGAGCATGGAATTGAAAGTTACAAGCAAAAGAAGATGGGAATGGAAGAGGTGCTGTAGCAAAACGTTTTTTTGCTTGGGAGGAAGAAGATGAAGACGGTGGGAATGATTGGGAAAGAAAGAATGAGGTGAGAGAGTACTCTTTTGAAGATATTTGGTATATAAAGGTAATTCTCCTTTTTACTTACTTTTCCTTCTTTTCTTTGTTATCTAGCACATGGTGGTGAGTCACCACTTAGGAAAACCGTGCCCCCTTTAATATATAAGATACTTATGGTCTTTGTTGACCATTTAATTAAGCTAAGTTGACTTAAGTCAAAACTAGCACTATTTGAGCGCTATTCACAAACTAAGGCACATAATTGTGAAATTTTTATTTCCCATTGATTTAGAATTCCTAATGTGATAATAAGTAGTACACATGTTGATTAAAGAGTAATGATGGACATTTAGCCACTCAAAACCCATTTCCAAGACAATTTTTCAAAAATGTGCTTTAAGGCTCCTTAAAGCACATTTTATGTTTTAACTTGTTTTAAAGCTTGGTTTTCTTTAGTAATTGATTTAAAATGTTCATTATCATGTTAATAAGGTCTAGGAATGACCTTTAGGTATTATACAAGGTTACACCAAGTCTAGGGCAAGTATTTGCTTAAATTGACTTTAAGGTGTTTTCTTGTGTTTTGTTTGGTTTAATTGTCTACCAATGTTTCTTAAGGACTTAATTAGCCTTATTAAATCATAATTGCATGTTACTAACTCTTGATAGGCTCTTTGGGTCCTAACCAAGTTTATTCCAAGCTTAGAGCATGTTTTTGCTCAAACTGTCTTTAAGGTATTTTACTGTGTTTACTATGGTTTAATTTACTTAATAGCATTCCTAAGGCACTTTTTAGCCTTTACATACCATATTCTAGCATTTAAACAACACATCAAGGTTTGGGGCATTTCATAGATTAACTAATGTGCCTTAGTGACTTTACTTAGCCTCATTCCCTTGTTAAATGTTGGTCTGGAGTGTTGGCAATGGCATTGCTTCCCTTGACCGGAAATGGAAGGAGAAAGAGAAGAGGAGAAGATTGGAAAAGAGATGGAGAACAAAGTTAAATAATCTACCTTTATGGCTATTTTAAATACCTCTAGGATTTTGGGATGGGAAATAAAAAGATGAATCAAAATCTGAACCAAAAAGGTGTTTGAGTGAGATTTGGAGGAATTGTGATTGTGTTTAATGCATTGATAAATTTTGTGTGATTTAAGGGCCTAAGAGCGAAGCATTTATGATTAGTGCTTATATTGGATATGATGATATTTGAATGAGTATTGTGTGCTGGTAGGGTCCATTATGGATGTGGCTAGTTGGAATTGATTTAGGATAATGGAATGATGCATTTGGACATGTTAGGTTTGTAGGGATGTTATGGCAAAATTTCGGTAGAAATTAAGTGGTTTAGGTGACTTTATGAGCTTGGAGAACCTAAGTATGGTTAGGCGAAAGTAGAGTGTAAAGGAGTGGATTAAACTCACCAAGAACTAGAGTAAAAGTTGGATTGAGGAGAGAAAAAATCTGTAGCAAAATAGTGTATAAGTGTCTTGGACTTTGTAGAGAAGAGCTAGAGTGTTTGACCTTGTGAAACTAGTGAGTGAACTTAGGTATTAGAAATGCAAAAGACTAGGAATGAATGTGGTATGGTAAATGGTTAGGAGAAGGTTGAAGGCTGTCATGGGGATGAGCTGGGAATGCACTGGTGTGCATTGTGCAGAGAATGAGAAATGAGAGTGCAAAATTGTAGAATTAAGCAAGATTTGTTTGATAAGTTTGATCAATGATTTAAGGAGGTTTAGAGCATGTTTAAGGTGTTATAAGATATTTAGAAACATGTGGAATGATTAGGAAAAGATTGGGTGACAATTAAGGTGGGATTCGAGTTCAAAAACTATCAAATTTTACCGTTCCAGACTTGGTCCAGGTTTGTATATCGGTACACAAACCCAGACCACCTTAAAAACATGCCAGAAACTGATTCCAAGGATTGGTCCGGGTTTATAACCCCGGACATAAACCCGGACCAGTTAAAAAAGACAGCAGTAAGGTTTCCGAAGAGTTGGTCTGGGTTTACAAACTAGGACACAAACCCGGACCAACCTAAAAAGACCCCAGAATGTTGAAAAATGACTTTTTAAGATGGGGAATTGACTAGTAATGGTATTTGACGATGATTATGCCTTGTTTGGTGACATGTGAAGGTCATTAGGATGATTGAACAAGTGTGAGAATGAATGTGTAAGTGAGAACTTAAAATCACATGAGTAAAGATAAGACAACGGGACAACGGGGTTAATTACGGGTGTGATAGTCATTTAAATTTTTGTATCGCCTTGATGTTAATAGAACCTCTTAAAATGTTATCAGTGAATCGAGTTTAATCCGAGGGATGTAAGGTGACACGGTAGAGTAACCCCATGGTGAAAGGTATGGTTTTCTTGCAACTTGTGTCTTGCCGAGTCCTTTCGGCGTGTGTGTGTTGTTTGCTCGTGTGCTGGCCTAACAAGATAAATGCATGAAAAATGTTATTACATTATTATTCGTATCTTGTTGCCTGCTGTATGTGCTAACCGACCTTGTGTGATTGCGTGGTCTAAATTAATGTAGTAGACCGACTCTTAGATGAGTAAATGCGTGGTTAGTGACTCGTAGTGAGAGTCGATACACAAATAACTAAACGTTTACAAACCCTTAAGAAACTCAATTTAGAGAACAATGATAACGCAATCTTATGAACTCACTAGAATGTGAGAGGGACATACGGGACTAGTAAACTCCCGTTAATGTTTAGAGAACCAAAACAAAACAATCCACGAATAATTAATAGTGTGTTATACCCAAAATTTCAACCCCCCGGAAGAGGGTCTCTACTAATAGGCTAGTAGCGAGGGTTCCCAGTTCGATCGGAACATTTCAGAGTACTAGGGACAGCTTAGTCATCTCCAGGGGCATTTTCGTAATTTTCAAGGCTCCTAAGCCCCCTATAGGCTTTCTCTCTCCTATAAAGAAGGGTCAAATCAATTCAAAATGCTTTGAAATTTTAACCCATGATAGAGGATGACATTTTGGGCATAATGGAGTTGGAATTTTGATTTTTCGAATTTCCAATAATTTTCTAGCAATTTCTGATTGAATCTGACGAGAAATTGAATTTAAAAATATTCCAATATCCAAAAAATTCGATTCCACTTTAGGAAAATCAGAAATACCATCCTTTATCCATGTTTAAAATTTCATAGTCAAATTCTTTTGGAAGCCCTTAAGCTAAAACGCGGTAAATCCCGGTTTTTACCGGATTTTTCTATCTTAAGGAAGCCTATATAAGAAAGCATTATCCCTTGATCAAATCAGAACTCAAAGAACCCTAGACTCTCAAAGAAGGTAGCCGTCTCATTCTCTTCACGTTTGAACTCCAGAGCCACAATCAAACACCGAAATCTCACCAAAATCAACACCAAAACACATTCTTCAACTCCTATCACATCCACAATCATCAAATCATCATCAAACCACCACCAAAACATGAAGAACACCACCAATTTCAATAGTCAGAGGCTTGGTTCGAATTCAATCCAGAACCGAGATCAACGAGGCACCCGAAAGAATCCCGATGTGAAGAGCTTTGTTGTTCCAGGAGCCAAAACAGGTTATAATCGCACTTTTCTAAAACCTTACAACTTTATCAATCTCCAGTCAAATTTTGGGCTCAAACCAACCTTTTTCGGCTTTTGTATTGCTAATTGCTTTTGCTTTTGCCTTGTTACTTGTTTGTCAAGTTTCGTGCATAATTCAACTTCAAACTGCAATCTTTCAATTACTAACGTATTGTATACCTATCAGGCTACACGTACATAATTTTTTAGCCGAAAACACCCTCGGGAACCACCAGAAAACCCCTGTCCGTGGGTAGTCTGAGGCCACGGACACCACGGACGGTAGCGGGATTTTTTAAATTTTCAAAATTTAGGTTTTCTAAAATAATGTCCGGGCCACGGACATTCTGTCCGTGGCCCCGGACTTTTCAAAACTGTGTTTCCGTGGGTTTGGACATTAGGTCCGTAGCCACGGAGGGAAACAAAATTTGACCTAATTCTGCCTCCGAAACCCTAGTTTAGGAATTTTTTATTTTACTTTAATTTTCTGTCAAAAAATGCTAAAAAAAAACAAAAAAAAGAAGCTCATGCACTTAGGTTAAAACAACTCGTAATAAGCCGTAATTAAACTAAGTAGAGGAAAAACGAATTCTAGGGTAATGAAAGTAATTGAACCCTAAATAAGTAGTATACCAAGCCCCGAAGCCGAACTCTCCTTTCCTAATTTGATATAGGTTAAAATTAGGTGGTGACTCATAATAGGTTCCAATGAGCTAGCTTGGGTTTTAATAATTAATGTTAGATGACATAGTTATTAATCTTAGGTTATAAGTGGACCTAAAACCCAACCGGATCCTAATCATTTTAATCAACATAGGATAGGGTTTAAAAATCGAGGCTCACAGACTGGCGACTCTACTGGGGACAACTTCTTAATATTAACTTGTTTAATTTTAAGAAAAAGGGCTTAACTCGAAAATTGTTTATTTATGGCTTTATTACTTTGTTTGTTTACTTTCGTGCGCACTTTAATTTTCTGCACCCTTGCATCACATGAGAGTGAGGGTCCACACAAACCGATTTCACCCCGGGACCCGTTTGAGGGTCCCCTGTCAGGGACTCACACCTTCTAGGTGATGTGAATAATTGGGGGAAAAGAGGAGGATATAGTCTAACCACATCCCCTTAATACCCGGGCTTCAGCCCAAGCATTTTCTTGGCAGTACCCTTACCTAGCCCATTTTTTGGTCATTCAAAGACCCGACCGTAGACGCACACCTTCAGGTGATGTGGAAAAAGTGGGGAAGCCCAAAGAGAATAGCGTGCAAGCCCTATTCCTTTGTGGTGACCTGGGCCCATGCCCCAAGCACCTCTCCGGATCGATCCATACCCGGTTTGATTTAAACGTCTAGTGAGGGCATGTTGAATTTGTGTGGGCCTTGTTTGCTTGATGATCGGCCCACTACCCAGTTTAGAGATTGATAGGGACTTCCCCTACATCAACCTAGCCCAACCCGAATTGGCAGCTCTATTTGTTTGTGGCCCAGAGCCCTGTTTGGTTTAATATGTGAGTTGTTCGGGCTTCGGCCCAAAAGCCTAGACTTAGGTGATTGCTCTTCCGGCCCAATTTGAATTATCAAATTAGTTTTAGGCCCATAAAAAGAAATACACCTGAACTTGAAATAACTCACAAGTCCTGAAAATAAATCTTTTTCGGCTTAGCTACTATCTTCTCTGACCCAAAAGAAAGTTAGGCCCATTTGTGATTTAGGGACCATTCCAGTTCATGTGCTTTACTTCAGGCCAAACACGTTCTGGCCCAAGGGCTCATTCTAGTCTAGGTAGACTTCTTATCCGGGCTCTAGCCCAAAACCTTAGATCCAGGTGTTACCTCTCGGGCACAATCAAAGCCATTCATTTAGATTTCAATTCAAATTCCAATTCACAGTCTAAAAAAATACTCTGGCCCAAACACCTCATTTTCTGGGTATCCTGGCCCACTTGCTTTCAGACCAAATATTTCGGTCTTCAATTTACTTGGTGAAACATCATTCTCATCCTAATATCATTCAACCCACTTCCCTTTGAATCAGGTAGACCCAAATCCTAAGTATGGCAGAGGGAGGAAACCCAATCAGCATGGAGGCCCAGTTTGCAGCCTTAGAGCAAAAGTACTTGGCCGCCTTTGATGCCATGGAACAGAAACATAGGTCCGCCACTAATGACATGGAGGCTAAGTATGTCACCATCATCGAAGAGCTGAAAAGCAAAATCAATTCCCTTGAGGTTGGTCATCAGGAAAACATTCTGGTAAAGATTGCCGACTCCGGGAACGAGCACGACTACATCAAAATTAACTCCGTTGGGGCCCATGATGCGCAAATATTTGTAAGGGAAGCCGCCCCAGACCACCAACTAACTGCAAAACTCAAGAAGGCTCTGAAAAGGATCGAGCGCATGGAAAAGGCTAGCAAGCCGGCTGGTTTCGATTACTCTTCTATGGCGTCATACCCCGAGGTTGATCTTCCTCTAAAGTTGAAGTTACCCACACTTGCTCTATATAAGGGTTCCTCATACCCGCAGGTCCATCTAGCGATGTTCGATAGGGAAATGTCCATCCTCAGGTTGAATGACATGCAGAAGGCCAAGGTTTTTGCCCGTTATCTCGATGAAATACCTCAACGTTGGTACTTGACTCAAAGGATGAACACCAAAACCTATGAAGAGGTTTGTGAGGCTTTCCTGCACCATTTCGAGTATGCTAAGAATCTTGATGTCACCAGGTCCGACCTTGCCAGTACCCGGCAGGGAAACAGTGAATCAATGTCCGACTTCATCAGACGGTGGAGAATGAAGGCCGCCGCTATGCCTCCGAAAATGGATGAGCAAGAACAGATTCGAATGATTGTGAACAATATGTAGAAGCAATACAATGACGAGCTGAGTTGCACATATTTCCCTAATTTTGACATGCTGATGGAGCAGGTAAGAGTCATGGAAGAAAAGATTCACAAAGGCGAGCTGAAGCTAAAAGAACCCAAAGCTTAGGGTATGGGTGTTGAGACCTTTAAGTCAGGGTCATCCAAAATAGTCTTAGCTTCACGACAGGAGAACAATGTGTGCCAGCTCAGTGTTTCAAAGCAGAGCACCAAGGCCACATCTCGACCTAGGCGGTTCCCCGCACCGAGACAGTTTACCGACATCGGCCGACCCCTTAGTCAAGCACTCGTGAAGTTACAGGAGTTGGACCTACTACAGCCTCTCATGCCTTGTCCCGGGGTTACCCAGTCTGGGAAGTACCTCAATCAGTTTTGCCAGTACCATCAACTACCAGGGCACAGTACTGACGATTGTAGGATGCTGAAGCATAAGATTGAAGATCTCATCGAACAAGGGCTCCAGTTTGTCGAGTAGGCTAGAGTCTAGTTGCATGTTGCTTTCTTAGTTTTTCTTTTCAATTTTGTAAGGAGTTTATGATATTTCCATTTTAATGAGGCTTAGATGTTCGAATTTCAGTCTCTTGTCTTTTCAATTTACAATCACAAGAAAATAAAAATTTTTTGTTCACTTTGCACCTTCAACCAAATCATCTTTCAAAACTAATGTTGATGAAACGGTCATTTTCTGGAAATTGAATAAAATGACTTGTCTTTTTGTCTCTAAAAGGATGAACATGTCCAACCAAATACCACAGCTCACCCCTAAGCATCCAAACAAACCATGTAATGGTTCAAAGTCTACATTTGTCAAATTGTTGTTATAAACCCTGGATTAATACTGGGGGCAATCCGAGTTTAAGTTTGTCATCTTTCACCTTTCATTTCAATGTGTGAACAAGTCTCAGAGTGAGAATTCACGAGAGTGACTTGAGCGGAAAAAACCATGAGTGAACGAGCGTGTCATTTTTACACGACTCCGGTGAGACCACATTCAAAGGTAAGGTAAACGGCATAACTCTGACCGAAGGAGATAATTTGTCAATTTACTCTTAGACCTGTGAAAAGTAACAAAGAGCGGATACACAACTATCAGGAATGACGAAGCGCCTAGGTACAGCACCACATAGCCAAAAGCTTGTGAACCCTGACATTAAACCCTGGGCATCCCCGCTGAGCCTTTCATATGTCCCTTTTCGATATTATGAACTCTATAAAAATAACCCAGCCAATAATGAATGTCCGACTCGGTGACCAAAGGAAGCGAGGAATCCGATTCTCACATAACAATCCAATCAGTCCAAAGAAGCGATGCCGCTATCAGCATGACGAAGCGATCCGAAAATGGTCCCAAAGTGACACAGGATCCAGAGAGCTCACATCAAAGCAGCTCTCAAAACTCAAAACTGGGAAACACAAGAACCCCGAAGGCAAAGGCAAGAAAGGATAAAACAACAAGTCAAACCCGAAGTGCCTCGAAGAAATACGAATGACAAAAAGAGAAATGGTGTAAAGGACAACTTCAAAAGTCAGAGTCCAGAAGCTCGAAAACAACATCAACACAAAGCAGCTAGACAACTTCAAGACAAGGAAGATGAATCCGAGAGAAGACACAAGTTGCAGCTTTGGTCACCCATTTAAGTTCCACATACCTCAAATATCCCTTCATGATCCCGTCGTCTTTCATCACACCCTATGGCCACGTTATAAGCTTTAAAGACTTCCGACTTGATAGTTGTGTATCTAATCACGTGAAAGTAACAGATCGAACGCGTAAATCCATCAAATGTCAAATTCAATGGTCTAGAAGTTATGACCATGAGCGAGAAATGAGTGCACACACCAAACACGTCGTGTGTAGGTTATGAAGCATCACATCAAAACATAAGCCTTGACCATGTGAAGACGAGACTCATTCGCTCGTTTAATCAAAGAAAATACTGGGGGCAATCGATCGTTCTGATCGATTGCCATGAACTCTAGCTCAGATTGTCCTAAGGAAAAGATACTGGGGGCAATTGTTGGTTCCAACAATTGCCATGTCAACACCAATTGAAACCCAAAGCTTGAGCACCACCATCCCACCACAGGCACACAAGCCCTTACCACACACACTCTCTCAAGCCCGTCATTAGCCTTACCTCCACAAAAATATTAGGCCCGTCATAACCCTGACCACCATCCAAAATCACAACCCTATCCCGGGTCTATCACAAATCCTGAACACCAGCAAAAGCCTTTTGCACCACAACAAACACCACACACCTCCACCAACGGCATGTTCATTTTCTAAGAAAAAAATTGCAGATATGAAACTTTTAATCAGGAAATGATCATTTCACTTTCCTTTTTCAGTAGAGTTTTTCTCAAGCATTGCCATGTTTGGCACATTTTTCAACAGTTCCTTGTTTTGGACAAACTTCCAACAAACACTTTAGTTGCATTTTACAACTTTTGCATAACACCTCAACATTGCCACGTTTGGCACCTTTTCCAACAGTTTCCCATTTTGAACGAGTATCTTTCATATATTTTGATTGTATACATCTTATCATCATTTCCATGTTAGGCACTCCAATAATTAGTTTTCGTCATTTGCATAAAACCATCACCTCTATAGTCTTGCACCTTCTAGCACCCGAGTAGAAGAACTCACCAGAGTAGAAAAACTCACCAGAGTAGAAGAACTCACCAGAGTAGAAGAACTCACCTGAGTAGAAGAACTCATCCGAGTAGAAGAACTCACCCGAGTAGAAGAACTCACCCGAGTAGAAGAACTCACCCGAGTCGACGAACTCACCTGAGTGGAAGAACTCGACCCCACACCAATTTTCGATCACTTATAGGTAGTCAACGCCTTAGAATAGCTTGACATCATTTCATCCATCATAGGTAGTCAACGCCTTAGAATAGCTTGACATCATTTCATCCATCATAGGTAGTCAACGTCATAGAATTGCTTGATATCATTTCATCCATCTATGAGACTCGATTTTTAAACCCTTATCCTATGTTGATTAGATTGATTTGGATCTAGTCAGGTTTTAGGTCCACTTATAAACTAAAGTTAATAACTAAGTCATATAAACATAATTATTCATACCTAAGTTAGCTCACTGAAACCTATTATGAGTCGCCACCTAATTTTATGAAATACCCCAAACTTAAATATAGGGATTAAAATTAATCTAATACGTATGTAAGGGCCTAATGGTACCTAATTAATACTAGTAAGGAAAAATAAATCCAAAAGAAATAAATAAACGCTCAAAAAGTGGAAAATGCTAAATAAGCGTTAAATAACCATAGGAGGTATGAGACCTCGGTTAGCGTATTATATGGATTCCAAAGGTTTAATAATACCTAAATAATATATGGGAACAACTCCCGAAGAAAACGGATCCAAATAGTGTATTAAAACGCTAATAGAGCTTTAACGCACGTTTTTCGAGAAAACCCGAAAACGTGATTTTAAGTGGTCAAACGAACCCGTAAAAATTATAAATCATTAAATAAATATTATTAAGCATTTATGGAAGCTTAATAACCAATAAAAATAAAGAAACGAGAAAATTCCGGAAAACGGACCCGGTTAGTGAACAGTACCTAAACCGGGTAAAATAACGAGCATTTTCTATAAAAGACGAAAAACGCTCCAGCTGGTATAACTGTAGGGGGCTGGTTTTTATCTGTCAAACAACTCCCTCACACACACATGTAACTAGCTAACTAAATAAGAGAGCCAAAAAGCAAAAAAACAATAAAGTAAAAGCTACTTTATCTACTTTCCTCTCACCTCACTCTCACAACTCACTCATCTCTCTCTTTCCTCTCCCCCTCCACCGATTTCTCCCTCCTCTCTCCCTCTGGTTGGGCGATTTTGTAGAGCTTCAAGAAGCTCCCATGGCAACTCCCCCTTATACCTCATGCTCCATCCTCATGTAAGCTCCAAACTCAAAAATAATTACATATTTGAACTCCCCTCATTCTCCTCTACATTTCCCTCTTTTCAAAATTCGAAAAGGATGAGTTTCATCTCCATGGGTTTTCCCCATTTGAAGAGAAAAGCACACCATTATGGAGCTTGGAGTCTCCTCTTTCCAACAAGGTAAAAATCTACATGAAAAGCTCATGTTTTCTTTATCTCCCTTCATAACCGATTTTTACCCTTGTGTAATGCCTTGTTTTCTCTCTCTCTTTTGAGCATAATATCAACCTTGCAAGGGTGGTGGATTCCCCTTCTTGAACCAAGGGCTAAAACCCCTTCTAAAACTCTCCAAAGGTAAACCCTAGAAATTTCATTTCAAACACTTCAATGAATTGACATTAATTTAAGGGTTAGTATATTAATTGTAGTGTTTTGTGTTCATTGGGTGATGGGAATGGAGTTTGGCAACTCCATTCCCCCACATGGCCGATTTGGGCAAGAAAGGAAGAAGGAGGAGAAATGAGAAAGAAAGAAGGAATTAAAAGCTCAAGGTAAGAGCTCTTTACTAATGTTAAATTTTGGTGCATTAGAGTAATGGGAATGGGTAAACCAATCTAAAGAACCCAAATAATGTATTAGTAATGTAATTGTGGAAGTTTGAGTATTTGTGAACTAGTAAGTGAATTATGGGTCTTAGAGCCAAGTGTATTGTGTATGTGCATTAGTAATGAGGATTGAGGAAGTAATGGCGTACTAAGATTTTGTATGTGTGCTGGTAGAACCCTTGTGGGTGTGGCTAGATTAGGAATGAATTTGATGAAAAATGTGAGTGTGGAGAAGTAAGGAAAGTAGGTGAACTATGGCGAAATTTTGGTAGGAATTATGTAGCTAGGAATGACTTGGTGAATGGGAGAACCAAGGTGAATATTGGATTGGGTAGATATGTTTAGTAGTGATGAAGAGGTAGTTGTGGTATGAGGAACAAGAAGTGTAAAAATCTGTAGCAAAGGGTGTAAAAATGCCTTGGAGAAGTTAGGGAAAAACTAGTGTGTAGGAATTGGTAAAATGAATGTTGGACTTGGGTATAGATGGTGCAATTGCTTGGAAGTGAATTGGCAAAGTAAGAGGAGGTATTTGGGATGCTAGGAGTGACATTGGTAGAGGAAGTATTGGATGGTAGAATGGCGTATGAAAATCTGTAGCATAAGAGGAAAGAAAACTATTGTAAGTGTTGAAAGAAAGTGAGAGAAATTGTGTATGTGGATTTAGGAATGAGTAGGGAATTGATGGATGAACTAAGGTGTATTAAGAGGTTTATTTAGTGGAAAACATGTGGGATTAAGTGTAGGAACAATGGGGAAGTAATGGGTAAAAGAGAGGACTGAAAACAGAAACAAAAATGCAAATACTGGGCCGGACCGAACTTGCGACCGGACTTGCAAGTTCGGTCGAGCCCAGATTTACAAAGACGGGAATGCTTCTGGAATGGACCGAACTTGCGACCGGACTTGCAAGTTCGGTCGGACCAGAAAATTCTCCCGTCAGTAACCTTCTGGAATGGACCGAACTTGCGACCGGACTTGTAAGTTCGGTCGGCCAGAAAAATTTCCGTCGAGTAAGCTACTGGAATGGACCGACCTTGCGACCGGACTTGCAAGGTCGGTCGGGCTAAAATTTTCACATACGAAACTTACTGGAATGGACCGACCTTGGGACCGGACTTGCAAGGTCGGTCGGGCCCTGTAATTCTCCAGCGTAATTCCTTACTGACTTGGACCGAACTTGCGACCGGACTTGCAAGTTCGGTCGAGTCATACAATTTTTTTTTTAATTAAATCAAATAATAATTATATGTATAATATGTATACCCACCTATACATATGTGCATATATATGTAAGTAAACCATTGTTAAGTAATTAAAAGTAAGTAAATAAAATGTAAGTATAAGAATGTGAAGACTTAGTAAGTGTGAGTTAGGAAGCGTAAGGTTAACCGAATTAAAGTAACGATAGTTAGATTAATTATTCGGTTGTATGTATATCATAGGATTTGAATTGTGAACACCGGAGGAACGTTGGGATACAAGTACAACGGTGAAAGGTATGATTTCTTCATGCCCTGTATCCTTATCTGGTTACCCCGATTTGTGTGCTTATTTGATCACCTAAATAAGATAAATGCATGAATCGGACTATATTGCACTTACCTGTGCTTGACTTATGTTGTTCTTGACATTTATTGACTTGAACACTAGTTTGTATAATTCATGAAATATATGAATGATGATGAATGGTATTCGAATCTTGTATTATACTTAAATATTGTATTGTATTTCGTATGAATGGGTATGAGCAATGTAGTTGTGTATGTGGCTTGTATGAATGACTTCTGCTAATTCCTAACTACCTAACTCCTAACTTAAGTGAGTAAATTGGAATGAGTAGAAGTCTGATATAGTTTCGGCCACGCGTGAGGATGCGGAGTAACAAGAGGTTGGCTGCAATTCCTGACTCTTAAACTGGTCCGCAGCCTAAATCCCTTAAATGGGTAGCATCCCGGATTGGTGAGTCAAGTAAATCCCGGAGGTGGGACGGAGTAGTCCCCAGGGCCGGAGGTCCCGACGACTTAACATGAGTAAGAGTATGAGTAAGTAAGTATGGATCAGTAAGTATGTATGAGTATGTATGCGTATGTATGAAGTAACGAGTAAAAGAGTAATCTCCACTCAATTAACCCGGGTGGACCAATGAAGCTAACAAGAATTGTATATTGTGTATGTAATGTGTATGTGTAATTCGGAAAAAGGTAAGTATGTATTGAATGGTTTATGTTGTACTTCTTGTATGTAATGAAGTGTATGTATGTGTGTATGTCTGGCGTAATGTATTGAGATATTATGTATAAGAGCATGTATGCATGTATGTTTGAATGAAATCATCCGCATGTATTCGACCAAGTGGTCGGCGTACCCTCACTAGTACGCGGGGTATGCGGTTATTATGCGCAGCGAAAGCTAACCCCCTAGGGGGAACGTTTTTAGTGTGCAGGTACCCGAAGCGGATGTGGTCAAGGTAAGAGACCGGCGGCACACCCTTGTACTTAGAAAGTAAGTAGTTGTGAGGAATGGGTAGATGTAGACTCTTAGTGAGCATGTATGAACTTGGAAGAGATATTATAATTGTATAAGGATCCTAATGGACTCGGTTAAGTATAATGTATTGTATGGATTATGGAGGAGTAAAGTATTGAATGGAGCATTGATGTATTTGACTGATAAATGGAGTATGTATTATAGATGTATAGTACTCGGGATTCCGGTCCATCAGACCGATGCTGTAAGCAGTAGTAGTATCCTTGTTAGCCACGTGGGTGGTTAACGGCATTGTATCACCCATTGTATGTAAGTAAGTATCCGTTGCGTGTATCTGATGTGTAAGGAGATTGGACGGTAAGCATGTATTAATGGTAGGGGTGTTACATTTTAACCTAGATCAAATTAGGAAAGGAGAGTTCAGGTTCGGGGGCTTGATATTCGACTTAATTACGGTTCAATTACTTTCATTACCCCTAGAAGTCGTTTTTCCTCTACTTAGTTATTTACGGCTTTAACCTAAGGTTGATTTACTAAAGGAGGCGGCTTCTGTTTTTTTGTGTTTTTAACATTATTTGACAGAAATTGAAAGAGTAAATTAAATTAACCTAAATAAGGGCTTCGGGACTTGAATTAGGTCAAAATTTCTTTTTTCCGTGACCCCAGACTTGTTGTCCGTGACCACAGACTTATAACAGAAAATAACACCAGGAACACGAAAATAGCAAAAACACAGTTTTTTAAGTGTTCGGGACGCCGGACATAAGGTCCGTGACCCCGGACATCATATACAGAGTTAAAATCATCAAATTTCAAAAATATTAGTTCCCGTCCGTGGCCTCGGACACCCCATCCGGGGCCTCGGATAGGGTGTCCACGGCTGCGGACGCCTACCGGACGAGCTCGTTTTTAAGGTTCCGGGTGGAGTTCTTTGCTCACATTTTGAGCGTATGCTCCCAATGTTATTCTAAACCTGTTGGTGACTTCAAATTTCAGTTTTGGGGTTGAGTTTTAGGGGAAACTTGGTGAGCAAGTTATTAACTAATAACACAAACAAAGAGTAATTCGGGTGCCAAAAAAAGGTCAGCTCAATCCCAAAATTTAACAGAGAGTTAATAAGGTTGTGGGGAGTTAGAAAATTAGAATTATAACCTGTTTTACCTTCGAGTTCCAGATGATTCTACACGTTGGGAATCTTCGGAGGCTCCGGTGATGCCGATTCCGGATTGAGTTTGACCCGAGCTTCTGGTTGTTGATTGTTGATAATGTTCTTCACGTTTTGGAGGTGGTTTGGTTGATGTTGGATGATTGTTGATGTGTTGGGAGTTGAAAAGTGTGTTTAGGTGGTGATTTCGAGGGGTTTTTGATGTGATTTCGGTGCTTGGATGTGTAAAAACGTGGGGGACTTATGACGGTTAGGTTTTCTGACTTTCTAGGGTTCTTAGAGTTATGATTTGATCAAGGGATAAGGTTCCTTATATAGGCTTCCTTAAAGATAGAAAAATCCGGTAAAACTGAGATTTATAGATGCTTTAGCTTAAGGGCTTCCAAAAGGTATTTGACTATGAAATTTTAAACATGGGTAAAGGATGATATTTCTGTTTTTTCTAAGGTGGAATTGAATTTTTTGGATATTGGAATATTTTAAAATTCAATTTCTCGTCAGATTCAATTAGAAATTGCTAGAAAATTATTTGAAATTTGAAAAATCAAAATTCCAACGCCATTATGCCTAAAATGTCATCCTCTATCATGGGTTAAAATTTCAAAGCATTTTGAATTGATTTGACCCTTCTTTTAAGGAGAGAGAAAGCCTATAGGGGGCTTAGGAGCCTTGAAAAATTATGAAAATGCCCCTAGAGATGACTAAGCTGTCCCTAGTACTCTGAAATGTTCCGATCGAGCTAGGAACCCTTGCTACTTGACCAAACTAGCCAATTAGTAGAGACTCTTCCAGGGGAGTTAAAATTTTGGGTATAACAGATTGCCCCCCAATCAACTAGACTTTGTAATGGAAATGAAAAGGCTAGTTGATGCTTGAGTGATACCCCAAAATTTTGGATCTTAAAAGGCCCCGCATGCAATTGAAATCTGAAAAATTGTGTTGAGCTGTTCTAAGGCGCTGACTACCTATGAGTAAAGTGGAAGGATGTCGAGCGATTCTAAGGCGTCGACCACCTAAAGGTAAAAATGAAGTAATGTTGGACTATTTGTAACACCCCATCTCAATCCAAATGTGGTTTCGCAACTTAACAACATATATATAAATGTCACATCGGAATTCAATACACTCCAGGACCTTGCCACGGTCTGATTGACAGAATATACCGAACATTAGTACATACTTACAACAAAAATACATACCTTACAATCCCCTCACATCCTATACATCTTACTAACTCAAATTGCCATACGAGTGTACATGCACAACTCGTAGGCCACACTTAACCCGTAACGCTTGTACCCCTTCTTACTCTTGCGACGGCCGCCTCCAGACGTTCACCTGTGTAGTAAAAACAGCCCCGAAAGGGGGTCAGCACGAATGCTGGTACGATTCTCATGGCCCCCAAGCTAACGTGGCTACGACATAATTTCGATAGCATGGAGGTTGATTAGATGCACAACATAATAGAAAGCGCAGTAATCAACAATCCAAATATGAACAATCAAAGTTCAAACATAATGAACGACTTAAATGCGTTCCCTTAGTTAGAGAGTTAATTATTTAACTCCTTAAAGTATGTTTCCTCTTAATCTTAGTCCATCCTTATCTTACCTCAATCTTAGTCTTAGAAACAACCATCCTTTAAAAAAGGAATGGATGTAGCTTATCTTAGTCTTATAATACAAACCATCCTTTAAAAAGGAATGGTTGCAAACTTATTCAAACCTATCTTAATCTTAGAATACAACCACTCTTTAAAACAGAATTGGTTGTATCTTACCTCAATGTTTATTTTTGTCGGGTCAAAAGCAACCCTAGCCAATGAGCTATTATCTCCATTGGTTGTATAAACAACTTATCTTATAATTTAGGATTTAGGTGATCCTACCGCACCATCTTAATGCCGCCTACCTTGGGCTGTATGTCCAATGTAGCTGAGCCGGCAACCGACCCTAGGCAACAAGTCCGAAGACAAGTCCTTAAGCGGAAGTCGGATCTGCGTTAGAGACCGACCCCTTTTTCCTAGCATGCATGACGGAGTCAGTCCCGGGTTCCTCACTCCCCCCTTAAGTTCCAGTTAGTAGAAGTCTCAAGACAATGTTTGTTGGTTAACCTTTTTCGGTTTATAACAAACTAATATTAGGGAGTGTTCCTTAGTCTCACTCAATTCCTTACTAAACGTTGGTTAGTAAGTTCTCACGGTAAGTTGTGTTAGTTTTCAAACATCACACAACAATACAATACACAAAATGTTCCGGTTGCATGCTTTATCTTGTTTAGTGAGCACACAAAAACAAATAGCACACAAGCCGAGGGACACCTCGTTAGCAAGTAGGTCACAAGAAGAACTGTACTGTTCACCATTGGTCGTTTGGTTGCTTACTCTCCTCCGGAGTCCAAACTCTCAAGTCCTAAAACATTGATTCAGTCTTAAGTTGTTAATCACTTAACTAAATTCAACTTAATTAACTTACTCAACCCATAATGTTTCCCCACCTAAGACCTCTTAAGTTTTACAACTTATTCTTACAACTTAACCTTAAACTTTTAAGTTTATACTCAACTTAATCCCTTAGGTTTTTATACCTCTAATCATCAATGCCCTCTTAATGGGGTACCATTAATACCACCAAACTTCCTTAGGGTTTCTTTTTTTTTTTATCTTTAGGGCCGACCGACCTTACCCAAGGTCGGTCCATTCCAGAACATATCACCGATTGAAAATTTTACCCCGACCGACCTTGCAAGTCCGGTCCCCAAGGTCGGTCCATTCCCGAGAGTTTTCCCCCGTACAAAATTTTAGACATGACCGACCTTGTAAGTCCGGTCCCCAAGGTCGGTCCATTCCAGAGACTCTTTCCGGTAGTGTAAACTGGGCTCGACCGACCTTGCAGGTCTGGTCCTTAAGGTCGGTCTGCTCCAGACCTTTGTTTTTAGATTCCCATTTGACTCCAAACTTCTCCACAAGTTCCCCCATGTGTCCTAATACCATTTAGACACTTAAACTCACCTTTAAACATCCACTAAAACCTCCTTAGCTACTTTCTCAATTCTTACTAGAAATTCGTAACACTTGTTTACACCTCTTAAGGCCTTTACAAGTCACCAAACAAGGCCTATACATCATCTAAAACCATTACCATTCAAACCCCCATCATTAGAAGCCAAAACATTGTTTTCTCTTTCTCTGCACTGAGGGGCGGTCCCCAGGGGCGGTCCCAACCAGAAGCTAATTTCCTGCACGATTTGCCTGGACCTCCCCACAGGGGCGGTCCCTAGGGGCGGTCCACAGCAGAACCTATTTTCCAAAGTGCTTTTCTCCTCATTTTGAACTCCAAATTCACCCCAATCTTTTCTCACTCATTCCACAATCTTTCCACATGTTTCCTACATGTTTAAACACCTTAAAACGTGCACTAAACCTACCTCAAAAATCACCAAACTTGACACTTAATTTCTTACAAAAATTCTTACACTTAACACTTGCTTCCTTACACTTCCCTCTAGTGACTTTGCCTAAGACCTAAACTAATCATTATGTTTCTTCACCACCATCTTAACTACTCCTCAAGCATCATTTTGCACACCCATTTGCTTTACTTAAACTTCTCAAAGCCATATATAATCTAGCACATGCTTACACCCTTATAAGTCCTTATACCTTTTTTTTCCTTCAAACTTTGTACAAGTTTCCTAGCTTCCTTAACCATGGTTTTGGTGCATAAAACTCACCACTATAACCCCTTGTCCCTCTTATACATTCCTAGGTCTTCCTAGTACTCAATAACTCCATGGTTTATCCATTTTCACCAAAACAACCCTTAGTTATCACTAGAACATCCTTAGTCATAAAATCTCCTTAGAACACCTTAAACGCTTAGTTTCCTACTCAAATTTTGCCATAGTTTCTCTAGTATATTATCATGCCCAAATGCATTGTTTTCCTCATTCAACCATCTCACATACATCAAGTCCTTTCTCATCATATTTTCTCATCCAAATCAACTCATTCATAATAACTCAATATAGTGCAATAATCTTAAATTGCATAGCACTAAGGCTCTTAAATGACATGGCTCTTAGGCCCTTAAATGACATGGCTCTTAGGCCCTTAAATGACATGAATTTAAACACTGAATTTCCCACATATAAAAGCTTTCAACCTGCATATACACCCATCAATCTCATAGTAGTTATAATGCTCTTAAAATCCACCTTAAACTTATCTTATTAACTCATTCCCATTGGCTCCTTAGTCACAAGTTCATAAGCTTGTTTAAGTTCTTTTTTCGTAGGTTATATAACCCATTACATAATGTAAGCTTTAAGCCACATTAGTACTTATCTAAATCTCATCCCTTAAAACCTTAAACCACCATTAGGTAAGCAATTTACCTTGTTTCTCAAGTTCCTCTTAACTTCCTCCTTAGGGATTTTCTTGAATGAATCTCGGCCAAGGGCTTTAATCCTCTTGCCAATGTTCTAATCCACATTCAAATAATCTAATGAGTACTAAGCATCATGCCTAAACTCATGGAATCCAATCTTAGGTTAAAAATGTGTTTTAAGGTCTTAAAATGAATATTTTACCTTGAAGTCTTAAGGTAGGCTTGGATATGAATCAAGAAGGACCTCCTCTAGCCCTTGGAGAATATAAAACAAGCTAGAACAAGGCATAAAAATGACGCCCCATGAGTATAAATTTTCGGTAATGGAGAAGAATGGTGGAAACCTAGTTTTTCTTACATATTCTTTACCTTAAGAAAATGGAGAAGCTATTGCACCCTCCAAGCTTATTTTTCCCCCTTCAATGGAGATTTCCCATGGCTCCAAAATGAAGCTTTTCCAATTTTGTAAAGATAGAAAGCTAGAGCTTGAGCTAACTAAGAGATATATGTGTTTGGTTTTCGATTTGGAGCTAAAATGAGCAAGTTATGGACATTTGAAGATGGAGCAAGAATGGAGCTGCTTGGAACGGTTTGAGAGGATGAAGAAGGTGAAGAAAACCGTGGGATAAGAAGAGAAATGAAGAAGAGAGGAGAGAGGTAGGCTAATATAAGGTATTTTTTTATAAAGCAAATAGTACTATTCTCTCTTTTTCCTCTTCTTTTCCTTTAATTGCTTGTCATGTGGTGACTCCCCACATCAAAAACCGGCCCCCCTCTTATAATGGAGATATTTATGGTCTTGGTTGACCATCTTATTGACTTATGTTGACTTAAGCTTAATTTGGGCACTATTAGGCACTATTCACTAATTAGTGCACATATTCGTGAAATTTTTGGTTTCCCATTGATTTAGGCTTCCTAATGTGATACTAATTAGTACACATATTGATTAAGGTGTAATCATGGGCATTTAGCCACTCAAAACTCAATTCTAAGACAATTTCTCAAGAAGGTGCTTTAAGGAGTCTTAAAGCACATTTTATGTTTAAGCTTGTTTTTGAGCTTGGTTTTCTTTGGTAATTGATTTAAAATGTATATTGACATATTACTAAGGTCTTATAATGGTATTTGGGTGCTAATCAAAGTCATTCCAAGCTTAGAGCATGTTTTTGCCCAAATTGCCCTTAAGGCATTTTCTTGTGTTTTCCTTGGTTTAGATTGTCTACCAATCTCTCTAAGGCATATTTTAGCCTTACTACATCATATATTGATGTTTACTTAACATACTTAGGTTTGGGGTATTTCATATTCTAAGGCGCCGACCACCTATAAGGATGATATGATGTCAAGATATTCTAAGGCGTTGACTACCTATAATGAATGAAATGATGTCAAGCTATTCTAAGGCGTTGACTACCTATAAGGATGAATGATGTCAAGCTATTCTAAGGATGACTACCTATAATGAATGAATGATGTCAAGCTATTCTAAGACGTTGACTACCTATAATGAATGAAATGATGTCAAGCTATTCTAAGGCGTTGACTACCTATAATGAATGAAGTGATGTCAAGCTATTCTAAGGCATTGACTACCTATAATGAATGAAGTGATGTCAGCTATTCTAAGGCGTTGACTACCTATAATGAATGAAATGATGTCAAGCTATTCTAAGGCGTTGACTACCAATAATGAAATAAAGTATGCCGAACATTCTAAGGTGTCGGGAACCTGTAATGCAAATGTAGATGTCATGCAAAAGAAGATGATATGATATGCTGATGATGCTCGGATGCTTCTGGGGACCGAAACCCATTCCAATGCTCCTGGTTGGTATACTATGTGGACTTATTGTCTCTGCCCACCAACTGGGGTGCTGGGATAACTTCGAGATTACCAAGGGGACTTATTGCCATTGCCCACTAGTTGTTTCTTCAAAGAAGTTGACATGAAGATGGGGACTTATTGCCTCTGCTCCGCCAACTTAGATCACGCTCTGTCTCGTACTTGTCTCGCACTGAAGATGATACTAGGTCTCGTATTGGTCTCGCACTGGATGATGACGCTCGGTCTTGCACTGAAGAAGAAGCATGGTCTCGCACTGAAGAAAATGATGGGTCTCGCACTGATGAAGATGATGGGTCTCGCACTGAAGTCTCGTACTAAATGGATGAAGAAAAAGCTGGATCTCGAACTGATTCTCGGTCTCACACTGAATGAAGATGCTAGGTCTCGTACCGAATGACGAAAATGCAGGATCTCACACTGTTTTTGGGTCTCAAACTAAAAATGAGTTAGGAAGATAATGGTCTCGTGCAAATGATGAAAACTGATTACTGGAGTTCCAAACATGGCAATGATGATAAGATGTATGCAATCAGAATATATGAAAGATACTCATTCAAAATAGGAAACTGTTAGAAAAGGTGCCAAACTTGGCAATGTTGAGGTGTTATGCAAAAGTTGTAAAATGCAACTAAAGTGTTTGTTGGAAGCTTGCCCAAAACAAGGAACTGTGGAAAAATGTGCCAAACATGGCAATGCTTGATAAAAACTCTACTGAAAAAGGAAAGTGAAATGATCATTTTCTGACTAAAAATTTCATATCTGCAATTTGTTTCTTAAAAAATGAACATGCCGTTAGTGGAAGTGTGTGGTGTTTGTTGTGGTGCTACAGGCTTTTGCCGGTGTTCAGAATTTGTGATAGGCCTGGGATTGGGTTGTGATTTTGGATGGTGGTCAAGGTTATGGCGGGCCTGATGTTTTTGTGGAGTTAAGGCCAATGACGGGCTTGAGAGTGTGTGTGTGGTGGTAAGGGTTATGTGTGCCTGTGGTGGGATGGTGGAGCTCAAGCTTTGGGTTTCAATTGGTGTTGACATGATAAGTGTTGGAACCAACAATTGCCCCTAGTATTTTTTCCTTAGGACAATCTGAGCTAGAGTTCATGGCAATCGATCAGAACGAACGATTGCCCCCAGTATTTTCTTTGATTAAACGAGCAAACGAGTCTCGTCCTCACAGGGTCAAGGCTTATGTTTTGATGTGGTGCTTCCTAACCTACACACGACGTGTTTGGTGTGTGCACTCATTTCTCGCTCATGGTCATAACTTTTAGACCATTGAATTCGACATTTGATGGATTTACGCATTTGATCTGTTACTTTCACGTGATTGGACACACAACTATCAAGTCGGAAGTCTTTAAAGCTTATAACGTGGCCATGGGGTGTGATGAAAGACAACAAGACCATGGAGGGATATTTTAGGTTTGTGGAGCCAAAGGGGTGACCAAAGCTGCACTTTATGTCTTCTCTCAGAATCATCTTCCTTGTCTTGAAATCGTCTAGCTGCTTCGTGTTGACGTTGTTTTTGAGCTTCTGGACTTGGACTTTTGAAGTCATCCTTTACACTATTTCTCCTCTTTTAGTCATTCGGATTTTCTCGAGGCATTTCGGGTTTGCCTCTTTGTTTTATCCTTTCTTCACTTTGCCTTCGGGGTTCTTGTGTTTCCCGATTTTGGGCTTCGAGAGCTGTTTTGATGTGAGCTCTTTTAGATCCTGTGTCGCTCTGTCACCATTTGCGGATTACTTCGTCATGCTGATAGCGGCGTTGCTTCTTTGGACTGATGAGAATGTTATCTGAGAGTCTGACTCCTCGCTTCCTTTGGTCACTGGGTCGGACATTCATCATTGGCTGGGTTATTTTGTGGAGTTCATAATATCGAAAAGGGATATATGAAAGGCTCAGCGGGGGTGCCTAGGGTTTAATGTCAGGGTTCACAAGCTTTTGGATATGTGGTGATGTACCTAGGTGCTTCGTCATTCCTGATAGTTGTGTATCTGCTCTTTGTTACTTTTCGCAGGTCTAAGAGTAAATTTACAAATTATCTCCTTCGGTCGGAGTTATGCCATTTACCTCACCTTTGAATGTGGTCTCACCGGAGTCATGTAAAAATGACACGCTTGTTCGCTCGTGGGTTTTCCACTCAAGACACTCTCGTGAGATTTTCACTCGGAAACTCGTTCGCACATTTAAACAAAAGATAAAAGATGACGAACTTAAACTTAGATTGCCCCCAGTATTGATTTGGGGCTTATGACAACAATTTTAAAGATGTGGATTTGGAACCGCTTCGTGGGTTGTTTTGGATGTTTTGGGGTGAGTTGTGATGTTTGGCAAGGCATGTTCAAATTTTGGGAGACAAAATACAGGTCTCTGCATTCCATTGTCAGGAAATAATTATTTCATGAACCATTTTCTCAAAAGAAATTTATGTAAAATAGAATCCCTTTTTTTTACCATTTAGACTTGAAAAGGTCATCCACTTGAGAACATGAGGAAGAAGATGATTTAACAAGATCGATACTTCTTATTAGTAGTTTGAAAACAATCATTCTTTGAAAACTATGAGAGGTGCATTTGAAAGATGAGTGTTATGGCAGGTTATGTAGTAGAATGCATGGGAACCCTAAAATTTCTGTTGAATCCAAAACCTGCTGAACCGTCTGAAGTCGGCATGCTGAAGACTCAAGCTCTTGACCGTCGGGATGCCCTTGAGATGACCGTGATTGTCTTCCTTCTGAACTTCGAGTAGGTTCCATAATATGTCTGAACTAGGAATGCCTATGGGTTATGTAGGAGGAACTAGAGCCTGAATCTCTTCCAAACTGAAAGTGAAGTGCATGGGCTAGAGTGATCCCTTGGTTAGAACGGATGTGTGGGCCCGAATACTTTTAATCTGGAAGTGGAGCAAATGGGCCGAAAGAAGCCGCATGGATCGTGAATGGGCCTCTAGGTAGAGAGAGAAACCTTGAAGTCTAAAATTCGTTTGATGTTCTTGTTGAGCCTTAAGGCTAGAAACTGGAATGAACGAGTTATATAACCTATCTTGAATTCAAATGTTTTACGCTATGGGCCGAAATTCTGGATTGAAAACGAACTTCGTGGACCAAAATTATGAATTGGTTTGTGGGCCCAGATGGAATGAGTTATGAGTGTGGTACTAGGGCCGGAATGATTCTGTGAAACGATGCTTAGGTTGAAAAGTTTTAGAGCATGCAGCACTTGGAATATTTTGAGAATTTGGCATCTGGGCCAGAATGTGTTTGGGCTAGAAATAGGGCGCATGGGCCGAAATGATTTCCAAATCATGCTCTAGATGTGAATTGGAGTTTGGGCTGAGTAATTCTGATTGAGCCTAAAAGATGATACTTATAACTAGGACTTTGGGCCAACGCCCGAGTGGAAAGTCTTCTTAGACTAGAATGAGCCTTGAAATGGAAAGGCCTGATGGATTTTCATGAATTACTTTAGGTGGATTTACTTTTCGTGGGCCTAGAACTAAATTGATCATTCAAATTGGGCTGAAAGAGAGAAATCACCTAAGTCTAAACTTTTGGGCCTGAGCCCAAACAAACAATTCATTCAATCTAAACAAGGCCTTTGGGCCGCAAACAATAAAGCCGTCAATTTGGGTTGGGCTTAGTTAATGTAGGGAAAGTGCCTATCAATTCCTAGGCTGGATAGTGGGCCAATCATACAAGCAGACAAGGCCCACACAAATTCAACATGTCCTCACTTGACGCTTATCCAATTTGGGTATGGATCGATCCGGGGAGGTGCTTGGGGCACGGGCCCAGGTTACCACAAAGGAATAGGGCTTGCACACTATTCACTTTGGGCTTCCCCACTTTCTTCACATCACCATGAGGTGTGTGTCCATGGTCGGGTCTTTGAATGAACAAACAGGGCTAGGTAAGGGCACTGCCAGGAAAACGCTTGGGGCTAAAGCCCAGGTATTAAGGGGATGTGGTTAGACGACATCCTCCTCTTTTCCCCCGCTTGTTCACATCACCTAAAAGGTGTGAGTCCCTGACAGGGGACCCTTAAACGGGTCCCGGGGTGAAATCGTTTTGCGTGGACCCTCTCGCTCTCATATAATGCAAAGGTTCAGAAAATTGAAGTGCGCACGAAAGTAAACAATCAAAGTAATAAAGCCATAAATAAACATTTTCGAGTTAAACCCTCTTTCTTAAAATTAAACAAGTTAAAATTAAAAATTTTGTCCCCTACAGAGTCGCCATTCTATGAGACTCAATTTTTAAACCCTTATCCTATGTTGATTAGATTGATTAGGATCTAGTCGGGTTTTAGGTCCACTTATAACCTAAGTTTAATAACTAAGTCATATAACCATAATTATTCAAACCTAAGTTAGCTCACTAGAACCTATTATGAGTCGCCACAAAATTTTAACCTAGATCAAATTAGGAAAGACGAGTTCGGGTTCGGGGGCTTGATATTCGACTTAATTAGGGTTCAAATACTTTCATTACCCCTAGAAGTCGTTTTTCCTCTACTCAGTTATTTACGGCTTTAACCTAAGGTTGATTTACTAAAGGAGGCGACTTCTGTTTTTTTTTTAACGTTATTTGACAGAAATTGAAAGAGTAAATTAAATTAACCTAAATAAGGGCTTCGGGACTTGAATTAGGTCATAATTTCTTTTGTCCGTGACCCCGGACTTGTTGTCCGTGACCACGGACTTATAATAAAAAATAACATCAGGCACGAAAATAGCAAAAACACAGTTTTTTTAGTGTCTGGGACCCCGGACATAAGGTCCGTGACCCGGACATCATATACTTAGTTAAAATCATCAAATTTCAAAAAATATTAGTTCCCGTCCGTGGCCTCGGACACCCCGTCCGGGGCCTTGGACAGGGTGTCCACGGCTGCGGACGCCTACCGGACAGGCTCGTTTTTAGGGTTCCGGGTGGAGTTTTTTGCTCACACTTTGAGCGTATACTCCTAATGTTATTATAAACCTGTTGGTGACTTCAAATTTCAGTTTTGAGGTTAAATTTTAGGGGAAAGTTGGTGAGCAAGTTATTGACTATTAACACAAAGAAACAGTAATTCGGGAGCCGAAAAAAGGTCAGTTCGATCCCAAAATTTAACAGAGAGTTAATAAGGTTATGGGGAGTTAGAAAAGTAGAATTATAACCTATTTTACCTTCGAATTGAAGATGATTCTTCATGTTGGGATTCTGTAGAGGCTCCGGTGATGCCGATTCCTGATTGAGTTCGACCCGAGCTTCTGGTTGTTGATTGTTGATGATGTTCTTCACGTTTTGGAGGTGGTTTGGTTGATGTTTGATGATTGTTGATGTGTTGGGAGTTGAAAAGTGTGTTTAGGTGGTGATTTCGGGGGGTTTTTGATGTGATTTCGATGCTTGGATGTGTAAAAACGTGGGGGACTTGTGACGGCTAGGTTTTCTGACTTCCTATGGTTCTTAGATTTCTGATTTGATCAAGGGATAAGGTTCCTTATATAGGCTTCCTTAAAGATAGAAAAATCCGGTAAAAATCAAGATTTACCGATGTTTTTGCTTAGGGGCTTCCAAAAGGGATTTGACTATGAAATTTTAAATATGGGTAAAGGATGATATCTCTGATTTTTCTAAGGTGGAATCGAATTTTTTGGATATTGGAATATTTTTAAATTCAATTTCTCGTCAGATTCAATCAGAAATTGCTAGAAAATTATTGGAAATTTGAAAAAGCAAAATTCCAACCCCATTATGCCCAAAATGTCATCCTCTATCATGGGTTAAAATTTCAAAGCATTTTGAATTGATTTGACCCTTCTTTGAAGGAGAGAGAAAGCCTATAGGGGGTTTTAGGAGCCTGGAAAAATTACGAAAATACCCCAAGAGATGACTAAGTTGTCCCTAGTACTCTGAAATGTGGCGATCGAGCTAGGAACCCTTGCTACTTGACCAAACTAGCCAATTAGTAGAGACTCTTCCGGGGGTTAAAAGTTTGGGTATAACACCATCATAGGTAGTCAACGTCTTAGAATAGCTTGACATCATCTCATTATAGGTAGTTGGCGCCTTAGAATAGTCCAACATTACTTCATTTTTACCTTTAGGTGGTCGACGCCTTAGAATCGCTCCACATCCTTCCACTTTACTCATAGGTAGTCAGCGCCTTAGAACAGCTGGACACAACTTGTTGGATTTCAATTGCATGTGGGGTCTTTTAAGATCCAAAATTTTGGGGTCACTCAAGCATCAACCAGCATTTTCATTTCCATTACAAAGTCTTGTTGACGGGGGGCAATCTGTTATACCCAAAATTTCAACCCCCCCGGAAGAGGGTCTTTACTAATAGGCTAGTAGCGAGGGTTCCCAGTTCAATCGACACATTTCAGAGTACTAGGGACAGCTTAGTCATCTCCAGGGGCATTTTCATAATTTTTCAAGGCTCCTAAGCTCCCTATAGGCTTTCTCTCTCCTCCAAAGAAGGGTCAAATCAATTCAAAATGCTTTAAAATTTTAACTCATGATAGAGGATGACATTTTGGGCATAATGGCGTTGGAATTTTGATTTTTTGAATTTCCAATAATTTTCTAGTAATTTCTGATTGAATCTGACAAGAGATTAAATTTAAAAATATTCCAATATCCAAAAAATTCGATTCCACTTTAGAAAAATCAGAAATACCATCCTTTATCCATGTTTAAAATTTCATAGTTAAATTCCTTTTCGAAGCCCTTAAGCTAAAACGTCGGTAAATCCTGGTTTTTACTGGATTTTTCTATCTTTAAGGAAGCCTATATAAGGAGCCTTATCCCTTGATCAAATCAGAACTCTAAGAACCCTAGACTCTCAAAGAAGGCAGCCGTCTCATTCTCTTCACTTTTTGAACTCCAGAGCCACAATCAAACACCGAAAATCTCACCAAAATCAACACCAAAACACATTCTTCAACTCCTATCACATCCACAATCATCAAATCATCATCAAATCACCACCAAAACGTGAAGAACACCACCAATTCTCAATAGTCAGAAGCTGGGTTCAAATTCAATCCAGAACTGAGATCAACGAGGCATCGAAAGAATACCGACATGAAGAGCTTCGTTGTTCCAGGAACCAAAACAGGTTATAATCACACTTTTCTAAAAACCTTACAACTTTATTAGTCTTCAGTCAAATTTTGGGCTCAAACCAACCTTTTTTGGCTTTTGTATTGCTAATTGCTTTTGCTTCTGCCTTGTTACTTGTTTATCAAGTTTCGTGCATAATTCAACTTCAAACTGCAATCTTTCAATTACTAAAGTATTTTATACCTTTCAGGCTACACGTACATAATTTTTTAGCCAAAAACACCGTCGGGAACTACCAAAAAACCCCTGTCCGTGGGTGGTCCGTGGGTGGTCCGTGGCCAGGGACACCACAGACGACAGCGGGATTTTTTAAATTTTGAAAATTTAGGTTTTCTAAAATAATGTCCGTGGCCCCGGACTTTTCAAAATTGTGTTTTCTATTTAATTCGACTTTTATGTTCACATAGGTTAACTAGGGTCCGTGGGTTCGGACATTAGGTCCGTAGCCACGGATGGAAACGAAATTTGACCTAATTCTGCCTCCAAAACCCTAGTTTAGGAATTTTTAATTTTACTTTAATTTTCTTTCAAAAAATGCTAAAAAACACAAAAAAATAGAAGCTCACGCACTTAGGTTAAAACGACTCGTAATAAGCCGTAATTAAACTAAGTAGAGGAAAAACGACTTCTAGGGGTAATGAAAGTAATTGAACCCTAAATAAGTCGTATACCAAGCCCCGAACCCGAACTCTCCTTTCCAAATTTGATCTAAGTTAAAATTAGGTGGTGACTCATAATAGGTTCCAGTGAGCTAGCTTAGGTTTTAATAATTAGTGATAGGGAAAATTACATCGTCCACCCATTACGTTTGGTGAAATTACACACCCCACCCACGAGGTTTCAAAAATTACTTTGCCTACCCATGTGGTTTCCACAATTTAACATTCAACAACTTTTCTAATATTTGATCAACTTAAAAGATGGTTAAATGTTGTTCAAAATTGATTAAACTTTACATGGACGATGCTAAGGTGTTATATTTTTGTTCAATGCCAAATCCAAAGTTTTTTAAGGTCATATATGACCTGTGGGACCCAATGAAACATGAGACACGTTCATCGGGTCCCACAGATCATATATGAGCTTAAAAAATGTTGGATTTCACGTTTTACCAAAATATAACACTTTAATATCGTCTATGTAAAGTTTCATCAAATTTGGATATCATTTAACCATCTTTTAAGTAGATCAAATATTAGAAAAGTTGCTGAATGTAAAATTGTGGAAACCACATGGGTGAGCAAAGTAATTTTTGAAACCTTGTGGGTGGGGTGTGTAATTTCGCCAAACGTCATGGGTGGGCGATGTAATTTTCCCTTAATGTTATATGACATAGTTATTAATCTTAGGTTATAAGTGGACCTAAAACCCAACTGGATCCTAATCATTTTAATCAACATAGGATAGGGTTTAAAAATCGAGGCTCACATAGTGGAAGTTATAAAGAACCTCTATTAAGAGAACTAGGATAGTTCAAAGTTATGAACTCATGATTAAAGTAAAAGAGATATAAGGGACCATCAAACCCCTTTAAATGAAGGTCGAACTCCTATATGAGGATCTGACCCGATACGAGAAAATGACCTGAATGTATAAGTATTCGAAACGTTGGGGAAACCCTTAAATCTGAGAATACAAGAACTTGACAAAATTCTCTAAGCTATTAGATGACATCAAGAGCGATGTTTCTAAGGCATTAGCTGGTGAGCGTAACCGCGGTTCAGACAGAGTGGTGTCAGGTATTCTTCAGATCTCTTCTCAGCCAGTTTTTTGTTTGTTTGATTCAGGAGCTACCCACTCATTTGTGTCTGCTGATCTAGTGGGTAGTCTCGGGTTGCCTGCTGTGCCATGTGATGTTGATCTACGTATTTATAGCCCGTTGAGTGGTGTACCTGCATGTGTACTTGATTCTGTGTGCAAGTCTGCTCCTGTAGTGATCTTGGATAGGGTTTTGCCTGCGAATTTGATTCTTATGAGTATGTCTTGTTTCGATGTGATTTTGGGCATGGACTGGCTAGTAGAGCACCCTGCCCATATAGACTGTGTGGAAAGGAGAGTCATGTTTGATAGACCGAGTGAGACCCATTTCGTTTTTGTGGGAAATTCGGTACCTTGCATGCCAGTGTTGGTGTAAGCTATGCAGGCAGCCAGCTTCCTAAGGAAGGGATGCCAGGGTTTTCTCTGCTATATACCTGAGGTTTGGGAGGGTGTCTGGAGGAGATCCCTATTGTGTGTGTATTCCCTAAGGTTTTCTAGAACGATGTGCCAGGTAGGGGTGTTCATACCCGATTAACCGGCTTTTCGGTTAACCGGATTGTCGGTTAGTCAAATTTGATAACCGTAACCGGTTCATTTAGAAGCGGTTAACCGGGACCGGTTAACCGTCAGTTTCTGTGCTGTTTTACCGGTTTAACGGTTAACTGAAATGATGTAGATTTATGTGTTTTTTCTTATAATTAGTAAACAATGTGTGGTTTTTCCGGTTTTGGTGAGATATTAAACCGGTTAACCGCCGATTTTGATAAGATTTTATTGGTTTTGGTATAATTCTAACCATTAACTATATAATTGTATATTTATTTTTGGTAAATCTAATAATTAACCATATAGTTTTATACTTATACTTAAAAAAATTTAAAAATAAATAAAATAAATATCTAAACGGTTTTTTTCGGTTAACCGGATTCGTCAAAATCAATAACCGTAACCGGAACCGGGAAACTAAACCCGAACCGGCAAACGACTTCGGTTAACCGGGTTTCCGGTTTCGGTTTCACCGGTTACGGTCCGGTTTGGCGGTTCCGGTTTTCCATGAACACCCCTGGTGCCAGGGATGCCACCTGACCGTGAGGTGGAGTTTTCTATTGAGTTAGCGCCAGGGACTTAGCCTATCTCGAAGGCCCCCTATCGTATGAGTCCGGCTGAGTTCAAGGAGTTGAAGGTGTAGCTACAGGACCTTTTGGACAAGGGCTTCATTCGCCCTAGCGTGTCTCCGTGGGGAGCGCTGGTCCTATTTGTGAAGAAGAAGGATGGCTCTTTTTGGTTGTGTATAGACTACATGGAACTAAATAAAGTTACCATCAAGAATCGGTACCCTCTTCCCCGTATTGATGATCTGTTCGACCAGTTAACGGGAGCGACAGTGTTCTCGAAGATCGACTTGCATTCTGGTTACCATCAGCTGAAGATTAAGGCCGAAGATGTGCCTAAGTCTGCTTTTAGGACTCGGTATGGGCATTATGAGTTCTTGGTCATGCCTTTTGGTTTGACCAATGCCCCTTCGTTCTTCATGGATATAATGAACAGGGCCTTCAAACCCTTTCTTGACTCTTTCATAGTTGTGTTTATTGATGATATCTTGGTGTATTCTAAGAGTATTGAGGAGCATGAGGAGCATCTGAGGATGGTTTTGCAGACGTTGAAGGAGAAGGAGTTGTATGCCAAATTGAAGAAATATGAGTTCTGGCTGGACAGGGTTGTTTTCCTTGGCCACGTAGTTTCGAAGGATGGTATTTCAGTAACCCAGAGAAGATTAGAGCGATCATGAAGTGGGTGAAGCCCACTAGTGTGTTTGAGGTGCGCAGTTTCTTATGTTTGGTTGGGTATTATAGGAAGTTCATGGAGGGTTTCTCCAAGATTGTGTCCCCCTTGACTCGTCTTCTTAGGAAGGATGTCAAGTTTGAGTGGAGCGAGGCGTGCGAGGAGAGCTTTCAGGAGTTGAAAGAGGTTGACTTCGGCTCCAGTTTTAGCATTGCCTTCTGGGACAGATGGCTTTGAGATATTCTGTGATGCTTCCCACAGAGGGTTAGGGTGTGTTCTGATGCAGCAGGGTAAAGTGGTAGAGTATGGTTCACGTCAGCTGAAGCCGTACGAGAAGAATTATCCTACACATGATCTAGAGCTGGTTGTTGTGGTCTTCGCCTTGAAGATCTGGCGGCATTACTTGTATGGGGTGACGTGTAAGGTCTACACATATCACAACAGTCTTAAATACCTGTTCACGCAGAAGGAACTGAATCTGAGAGAGCGGCACTGGTTGAAGCTTTTGCATGACTATGATCTGGAGATCCTCTACCATCTTGGTGGAGCGAATGTGGTGGCAGATGCGTTGAGTCGTAGGGATGCCCCTGGGCTTGTTGGTTCTATGTCAGGGATTCAGAGGTATGCTCTTGAGCTTCAGCTCATGGGAGTTTGGGTGGTCCGGTCCGACAGAGCTGGGATGATTGCTTCTCTTTAGGTTCAGTCTACTTTGATAGATCGGATTAAAGATGGTCAGAAGATAGATGCTGAGTTGTGTAAGATTCAAGAGAGGCTGAAAGATAGTCTGACTTCTCTGTGTCTAGCGACAGTTGTCTACGCTATAGAGGTTGAATTTGTGTGCCCAGTGGTGGCGATCTTAGGCGTGAGATAATGTAGGAGGCCCATGAAGCTCTTTATTCTATGCACCTAGGAGGGGTGAAGATGTATCGGGACCTTAGAGAGTCCTTCTGGTGGGCGAATATGAAGAGGGAGATTTCTGATTTTGTAGCTCGTTGGCAGACCTGTCAGCAGGTGAAGGCTGAGCATCAGCGGCCTGTGGGTCTTTTGCAGCCCCTTCCCGTTCCTGAGTGGAAGTGGGAGAGCGTTGGGATGGATTTTATTGTAGGGCATCCTAGGACATCTTCTGGTTATGATGCTCTATGGGTGATTGTGGATTGGTTGACAAAGTCAGCTCATTTCTTGCTGGTGAGGAAGACCTTTAGCCTTGAGCGTCTGGCTCGACTTTATATGGATGAGATAGTGAGATTGCATGGTGTGCCGGCGACGATCGTTTCAGATAGGGATCCGAGATTTGTATCTCGCTTCTGGCGTAGCCTAAAGAAGGCTCTGGGGACGAGTTTGGCATTCAGTTCAGCGTATCATCCTCAGACCGATGGACAGACAGAGAGAACGAACCAGATATTGGAGGATATGTTGAGAGCTTGTGTTCTAGACTTTGGTGGGAGCTGGGATCAGCACGTGACTCTGATTGAATTTGCCTACAATAATAGTTTTCAATCGAGCATTGGAATGGCTCCATTTGAAACATTGTATGGTAGGCACTGTAGGTCTCCCATTTCTGGGATGATCTGAAGAAGAGGGCGATTGTGGGTCCTGAGTTGGTGCAGGGGTTATGGATAAGGTCAGGACTATTAGGGAGCGTCTGTTGGTTGCGTAAAGTGGGCAGAAGAGTTTTGTAGATTAGAGGCGTCATCCGCTTGAGTTTTAGGTTGAGGATCACGTGTATCTGAAGATTTCTCCAGTTCGTGGCGTTGTTCACTTCGACAAGAGAGGCAAGTTGAGCCCTCGATTCGTAGGTCCTTTCGAGGTGCTAGAGAGGGTTGGACCGGTGGCTTATAGATTGGCATTGCCACCAGCTCTAGCAGGAATTCACGATGTATTCCATGTGTCGATGCTCAGGAAGTATCTTCACGATCCCAGCCATGTGATTGATTATGGTCAGCTACAGCTTCGAGATGATTTTTCCTCTAAGGAGGCTCCAGTTCAAATTCTAGCTCACGATGTTCGTCGGCTGCGTAGTAAGACACTGCCTATGGTTAAGGTTTAGTGGTCTGATCAGTCCGAGCGGGAGGCGACGTGGGAACTCGAGGACGAGTTGTGTGCCAAGTTCCCTTCCCTCATCGAGCAGTGAGGTATGTCGAATTTCGAGGATGAAATTCTTTTTAAGGGGGGAGTGATGTAATACCCCGTATTACATTTTCAGATTTCCTAATAACATTTCGGTTATTTTACGTCTTATGTTGTGTGGTGTTTCAGCTTATGGGACAGCAGAGGCATTTAATTAAAAGCTGAGGACAAGGTGGTCTTTTTCCTCCTTCTAATATTGGTGAGGGGCCACTAAGAAATAATAATCTCCATTTTGTTTTCACGTCCTCTATTTTCCAGATCAGTTTTCTGAAGACGTCGTGCGCTCCCTTTGACAGTTTTTGAAAGTGTTTTCCCTCTCCTTCTTCATTGGTGTGTGCTTGATTCCTGGTGCGGATTCTTGCTGCATTTTGGGTGTTTCTCTGCTGCTGTTATGTGAATCTTATCTGCAGTGTGTTTAGGTTTGATCTCTTGTGAATTCAATGGTTGTTTGCTTTTGGTTGTGGGTACTGCGTTTCTGATTTCGGGTCTGGTTATTGTGCAATTCAGCGGTGTTTTTGCTGCCCTTCTGTCTGCGTATGAAATACCCCAAACCTTGATATGTCGTTTAAACACTAAACTATGGTATTTAAAGGCAAAAAAAGTGCCTTAGAAACATCAGTGAACAATTTAAACCATAGTAAAACGCAATAAAACACTAAGACACAGTTTGAGCAAAAACATGCTCTAAGCTTGGAGTGAACTTGGTTGGGACCCAAAGAACCTACCAAGACTTTATAACATTCAATTATGATTATATAAGTCTAATTAAGTCCTTAGGAAACCTTGGTAGACAATTAAACCAAACAAAACACAAATAAATGCCTTAAAGTCAATATGGGCAAAAATGTGCTCTAAGCTTTGGATAAATTTGTATAAGACCTAAAGGTCATACCTATACCTTATAAATATGTTAATGAACATACTAAATCAGTTACTAAAGAAAACCAAGCTTGAAAACAAGTTAAAACACAAAATGTGCTTTAAGGAGTCTTAAAGCACATTTTTGAAAAATTGTCTTGTAAATGAGTTTTGAATGGCTAAATGTCCATCATTACTCTTTAATTAACATGTGTACTACTTAGTATCACATTAGAAAGTCTAAATCAATGGGAAATCAAAAATTTCACAACAATGTGCCTTGTTTTTGGTGAATAGTAACTAAAATAAGCAAATTTATAACATAAGTCAATATAAGTAAGTTAATTGGTCAACAAAGACTATTATACCCCTAGGTAGAGATGGGGGCCGGTTTTTATTATGTTGAGTCACCAACATGTAAAAAAAATCAATCAAGGGAAGAAAGGAAAAGTAAGTAAAAGGAAGAAAGCTACTTTATAACATAAATATCTTAACAAAGTGTACTCTCACACCTCTTTCTCTTCTTCCCTCTTCATTTCCCACGGTCATCTATCTTCTTCCTCCTCTCTCCATCGGTTGCTATAACAACCCATGCCATCTCCATCTTTGAATGCTTGTAATTCTTAGCTCCATTTACCAAATCAAAAACAAAGACCACCATTCTTCTAGTTGGAGCAAGCTCTACACTTCTATCTTTTCAAATCTTCAAGAACTCCATTTTGGTGCCATGAAGATTCACCATTGTTGGAGCTTGAGCTCACCTTTTCATGCCTTGTTATTCTCCTTTGCTTCAAGGTAAGGAAAGTCAAAGAAAATCAATGTTTCCTCTTGTTTTAGTGTGTGGCCAAAAATCACCACTTATGGTGCCTTCATCTTGCTCATTCATAGCTCATTCCAATCATTCAAGGTCTTGGTGGGAACCTCTCTTGTTGCATATTCAAGTTCTCTTTCAAATTCAAAGGTAAATATCATTTTAGTGTATTAAAACACTTATGTTAAACTAGGGTTTGTATATGAGTTTAAGTGTGAATTCTTAAGCTCATTACCCTTATATGTATATTGATTAGAAAGTTGACAAGTGATCAAACTCCTTGCTGATTTCGGTTCAAGGAAACAAGAAAGAAGTTTGAGAGGAAAAGAGGTAAACAAACTATCTCAATGTAGTTTAAATGCCTTAGGAAAAATGAGCTTGATTTGCTTAATAAAATACCTAAGGAGCCAATGGTGAATGACCTAGTAAAATGCTCTCAAGGAAGCTATTAAAGGGCATATGTGTTGTTGTATGTAATTGCAGGTCAAAGGCATTATTTATGTGGGAAATTCAGTGTTTAAGGTTTATGCAATTTAAGGGCCTAAGAGCCATGTTATTTAAGGACCTAAGTGTCAATCAATTTAAGTTTATGCACTATATTGTGATGTAGTGTAGTTTAAGGATTTAGATGTGTGTAAAGAACATTCTTTGTGAAGATGAGTGTCTTGGATGGTTAAAGAAGGAAAAACAATATGTTTGTGTGTAAGGAATGTGTATTAAGTGATTAAGTGTTTTTGGTTGTGAAAGGGTGAAAACCTAAGTGTTTGTGTGTGAGAATATTCTTGATGGATTTAGGTGTTCTTGATTGTCTAATGGTGAAAAACAATGTGTTTTGGTATGACAATATGCTAGGAGAACCCATGGCAAAATTTGGACAATGTACAAGAAGTTCTAAGTGCTTAAATGAGTTTTGGTGAACTAGGAAATGATGTTTAGGTAAGGAAGATGCTGAACTTGTGAAGAAAATTCTTGGAAGGACATGAAGTATTTTTGGTGGGCTAAATATAGTGTGGGAACATGCTATAAATCTAAAGGGGAAATACTATAAGTGTTGGGCATTTTGACAAGAAATGAGTAAGTGTTTAAAGGTATAGAAAATGAAGGTTTTGGCACGTCCGAACTACCGTCCGAACGAGGACGTTCGGACATGCCCTGTTGCGCGTAAGTTTTCAAAGCCTCGACCAGTGTCCGAACTACCGTCCAAATTTGGAAGTTCGGACACACCTATTTCTATATTCTGTTTTGGCCTCGAACAACGTCCGAACTTTGGAAGCTCGGACGCATGTTCGGACAGTCGTCTATTTACACCCATTTGAGCCTCGAACAGTGTCCGAACTTGGGAAGTTCGGACACAAGTTCGGACAAGGCACTGTATGGACCAAAAACATTGTTTAAGGTTATAGGATGATGGGGATTATTAAGTAATGATGTTATAAGATTGTTAAGGACATGTTAAGTGAGTTATAATGACAATTTAGTGGGGGAAAAGTTGTATTAAAATATAAAAGTAAAACAAGTTAAAATGTGAAGTTATTTAACTTGTTAACGGGGATAAGTTATGAGCATTAGACTTTAAACAATCATGTTACCCCGATGTTAATAAAAGTAAATGTAATGTTACCAATTGTTCAAAGATGTTACGAGGAACATGTGATGGCACGTTAGAGTGAAACTCCGGTGACAGGTATGGTTTTCTTGCAACCTGTGTCCTACCAGATAACACCGGCTTGTATGCCAATGTGTTTTTCTGTATGTTTGCCACGTTGTAAGATAAAACATGTAATGAGTTTATAGTAATTCATTTATGTGGCGTGTTCAACTCCGATACCATTTAACCTTGACAGTGTTAAACCTTAGCTAACTGAGTCTAGGATCACTGGAGAGTTCGGTATTCGGACTAAACGACCCGAACCATGGGACGTTCTAACCACGGCTATGCGTGTGTTAATTGTGTGATATCTGTGTGTGTATGTAAGGACCTCCCTCGTATGTTTAACCCAGTTGTAATACTGTATGGTGTGTGGATGTGAAGACTCCATAGTGGGGCTTTAACTAATATCTAAAAGTAAGTATGTACTAACAGGGGTGAGGAATCCGGTTAGGCCGGTCGCGTGTTGTTTGGGAGTGGGTATCCTTTTTAGCCTTACCCTCCTCTTTGTTATGGTTGTTTCCCTCACGGGTTATGATCTCCCATTAGCTTACTCCAAAGCTTAGCTATTCTGACTTATGATCGGTTTAGGGGGAACATGTGTTTATGTGGTGTGTTCGGGTCACCATATCCGAACCATCTTAACTTAAGTTACTCGTCCGGCTATTAGGACGGTAATGAGTGTTGTATAACGAGTTTATCATGAGGGTGACATCATCCTCTAGGCTCACCAGTGAATTAACTATGTTTGGGTCGGTTCCTAAGAGAACCGTTCCCGTTATGTTATGTGATGTTGTTGTACTGCAATTCCCATTGCGATGTTGTTATGTGCACGTTGAAACATGAAAAGTGTTATTCTGTGGTGTATGTTATAATCCCTCCGTCCCTATTTGATCTTCTGGTTTACTATTTGGACTTGTCGTTTGACTTCAATATTTAACATATAAGATGATATAATTTTACAAATCTAAGTTTTGTAATGGAATCCTTATGTCAAAAACTACATGTTGTAGAAATTTGTTTTATAAAATTATTTTATCTTATATGTTTAATATTGAAGTGGAAAAACGTGCCAAAAAGCAAACAGGAAAATCAAAGTGGGACGGAGGTAGTATGTTGTAAAATGTGGAGTATGTGGATCATGGATATGAATCCCAGTTTGTGATAAGAGGCGTTTAAGGATAACCTGAATAACGGGTAAGTGTCGTCTATTAAGGAAGTAGCTCCATTAGAGGAGAAACACTCTAGGGGTAATGAACACCATGAGTGACTTATCAAGTGAGGATGTGTTGTCCGTTTGTTGAGCCCTTTGTGGTGGAATGTTATGTGTTGAGTGTTTAAAGTTTACATGCATGATTCAAATATACTCAACCGCATGCTAAGACGACAATTAGTTGTGCGTGGCCCGGTAGCATGCGGGCTGCGGGATTACCATACCAGCAAAGGTGCTGAGCCCCTTGGGGGCCACCCTTTCTCTTCTTTTCCTATTTCAGGTACAAGGAGCTGGAAGCCGTTCGAGAGTAGGACGGGGTAGTCGTCATGCATGGGTAATCATTTAAGTTGTATATATACAGTAGGTGTAGTAAGACCGAAATTGTTATCGGCATCAGTTTGTAAATACTCGGTACAGTTGGAAGCTATGTGTATGTTTTTGTTGTTAATGGAAAGGGATAGTAATGTGTAGTCGCTCGGGAATCTAGTCCATCAGACCGATACAATGTATGCGTAATAGCCTTGTTAGCCACGTGGGTGGTTAACGGCGTGTAACACCAACGAGTTAAGTAATGTGACGAAGGAAGTTTTCCGCTGCAGTTTATTGTTAAGTGTGTTAATGTTGGATGGGGTGTTACAAAAAGTGGTATCAGAGCGAAGTATCGCTCTGATGACTGAATTACCGAGCTTAGGAAGTACCGAGTTAGGATTTTAGTACTTTGGGTTAAGGGTTGAGTGATAGCGTGAGAGATACGCTAGTTAGGTATTACCAGTGTGTACTGGAAACCTACAGTGTCCGACCCGCCCTCCACAATCCCTGTTTTATAACTTGGGAAACAGCGCCAGAGAGATGGAAGTCCTCTCATACTCGGGATACCCGATCTGGCTGTTATTAAGTACCACTGTGAGTACGGAAAACCTGTCATACGGTAGATCCCGAAAACTGGGAATCCCGGAGACGGTTCCCTCTGAACAATGTTAACCGCATTTAATAGCAAAGAATGAAGAATCTTGTGTATAGGAGAGTAGAATTTCCGGCAACCTGGGTCGACATGCTGAGCAGTCGAGCACAACCAGCTTGCAACGCACCGACCGTGCAACAGGCAAGAAGTGGATTAATGAAACCCGGGACGAGAGTCTACGGAACCACAGTTGTTAAATAATACACCGACGGTATACCAACCGACTATGGAACTACAATGTAGTGCCCAAACAGAGACAAGTCTCAGTAACCATGACAAATGCGTGGAATGGGCTATGAAGAGGATACAATACTAAGAAAAAGGGGACTCCAAGAATGGGGAACACCCTAGCTAACGATTACCATGTGAATACAGTGAGAAGTCGCCCAGAGGGTTAATTGTCAAGACTATAAGATCAAGTGAGGGCCAACAAGGCCACTGATGACAGTGCGGGTAAAGGACAATACCACAACTGGTATGTGTTGAACCGATAGCCAGTTAGCATGGCGCACTTGCCATGGCAAGTGCTGCTATAACAGGGCTGTTCGGGAAAATTTTAACAAATACGAAGTACTTAGTAAAGTACCATGAAGTTAAGTGAGATCATCATAACCGTGGAAGGGTTTGATAGCCTAACCTTTGTAATTGGAAGTACACCAGTCAGCAGGAAGCTAGACTTGGTTAAGGCAAGAAAACGTTGTGAAGCCAAAAAAAAAATTCTTTCAAACTTCGAACTCTTTTCTTTCAAAACCAAATTTTCTTTCAAACCAATACTTCTTTCTAACCTTATTTTAAACCAAACCAGTAAACCCAAAGGTAGTTCATAGTGATACAACAGTGGATAAAGTTCGGGAAGCAGGGAATGCACATTGTCACAGGACAATATATGGGAGTTGACAACAGAATACTTCACCTAGGCGTGTGATGAACACTACGAGTGTACCAACTGTAATGTGGGACGACCGCACTCCGATAGGAGCTTGTGGGCCTGACAGACCTGTTTATGGGTTAGTTGGGTAAGTAGTAATGTATCAGTATGGTACCCCACATATGTATACGAGTAGAGTCCGAAACACGGGAAGTAGTCGACTCCGTACTACGGTCAGCAGTATAAGTCAAACAAGAGTTAAGGATTACAATGAATGGTTGAAGTAAAGGAACTCAGTTAAGTTAACGAGACTAAAGGAATTAGTGAATTCCTTTCAAGGAAATGTTTAAGAGTCAGGAGGTGCGAAGTGCACTAACTGTAATGTAAGGACATCGTATATGTCTTAAGGATCCTCAGGGATAAACATAATAGCTGGAACGGAGACCCAGCCTGTGCATGGCAAGGCAGATGCCTAATGTGGACACATTAGTGTGCAATGAACGGGATGAAACTCCCAGAATGAGTACCTACACTACCAGGAAATGTTAATCTTCACAGAAGAGGATAATAAGCCAGTTAAGAACGCAAACGGCGTGGCTAACTGAATATACCAATAAGTGTGAACCAGATGTAAAGGCATAACTTAGTAACACCCAGGAGCAATCCTTGAAGGGTGTTCGCATCAACAATTGTTGCACGAAATGACATGACAGAAGCACAAGGGTTGAAACTAACACCCAGTTTAGACATAAGTTGTCAGGAGACGGACTGACAATCCTAAGGGGCATCCCATGAAAGGAAACGGAATGCAACGACCTTGTCATGGAGCTCAATATGATATCCAAACTATGTAATGTTGTACAGAGAAATAAATGTGTGTGAACCGTCCACAATGGACAGAGCTCGAAGCAATAAGGCTCATAAGCCACAAATAAAACGTGTTATGTAAATTAGATTGATTGCAGAAGTTTGTGTTGTATAAGTGAATAGAGTGGAGAACGAACCACTGCATTAAGAGTGGGGATACCTCTCGATATCGTGAGACCGTAGGAGCGGTAGTTATGTGAACCAAGTTCAAGAAATATGTTAAGGATTGATCATGTTGATATTGCGAGAGAACAGTTAGTTTAGTAGCATGTGAAGCACCCAGCTGAATAACGGCAGCTTGTAACTCGAGTGAGCTACGCTCAAGGAGCATTCAGAAGTCATCCAAAGGAATGACGAATCATAATACGAAGGATGTAAGTATATGTGTGGAAGTTAATATGACAGTGAATACCATGTAAGTTAGTGTTATACAATAAGTAAGAGCACAGTGCGCAGCAAGCAACCGTTGTATAAGTGTTGTTGAATAATAATATGGCAGATAAGACCAGTTATGTGTTTAATTCAGTGGTGATGCAAGGTAAGTGATGATAAACAGACTGGGCAATAAGCCAGTAGTTAGTACTATGTGATAAGGAACTTAGTATGAATTCCATGGCGAATCGCATAAGAGATTTACTGTCAAGAGTTTACGCCTCTGCACTCTGTATGACTGAGTGTTTTGGTATTGCACTTGCGTAGTAATAATCGAGTGGGATAGCTAGGAATTGGAAACATGTTAATTGTGGAGGAATAATGTTATAATGGCCGATGCATAGGAAATGCAAGGCCGCACCAATGAAAGAATACATGTACAAAACCAAATGTGGAGGCATGATTAACAGTAAGTGACTACAGTAGCACTAACTGCCAAACATCGGTATGGAATATACCCCAAATGTTGGAAATAACCAAGAGAGCGCTACACATTAGGTAGCAGCTCAATCTCAACCGACAGTAAGTCGGAAGGGAACAAATCAATCATTGTGAAATACGTAGCGGTTTACGCAGTAAGTTATTAGAGAAGTGGATGGAAAGTCGTGAAACTCACCGAATTCGCTCACGGTAAAAGATACCATTCGTCGGTCGAGAAACTATTATTACCAAGATAAAGACGATAATTAGAGATGTACAATACAGTAAGAGTAATAAATGGGGCAAACTACACCCTACAGTTGTCACAGTTGCGCAGCAGACACTAGTGAACCGGTGATTCAAGTGTACAACGTGAATAGCGAATATGAGTAAATGGCTAATTATTAACGCCTAGAAGCCTCACAGGCCAGAACCGAAACTAGTTAAGAGTTAAAGCAAACTCCAATGAGAATTCTTGGTTTAGGAACTAAACCGCCAATATGGTTAAGATCCTCTAATCGGAATGCATTGTATAACAAACCGCGTGGAAGTTAAAGCACTTCACGACGACAGAACATTTTAAACCAATGTTCAGTGATTGATTATGTGGGCGTAATCCCTTTTAAGGGGGTAGAGCGCAAAACCACTTAGTGTGTATTACCGTACAAGTGTACGTAGTGTATGTGACCTATAGTGTGCATAGCACAAAATAATTGTTTTGATGATTGGTGTGTGTGTTACGTAAACATACGCATCCATTCATGGTTTAATTGTGGTAATTGCGCACAGAGGATGCGAATACCATTGTGATAAGTGTGTTTATTTGTTAACAGTTGTGTGTGATAGTACAAGTGTGGGGAGTAGATAAACTCTCGGGGAACTAAAACCCCGACATTATATGTTCATATGACACTAAATGTGAAACTGTGTGTTGTATTTTGATAAAATATATGTGTGTATATATATATATATACTATGTAGTGATTCATGAAAGGGTATGAAACCGACATAGAACCTAGTGAGAATAAGATTCCCTAGGTAACAGCATTAAAGTGAATGGAAATAACTGATAGACGAAGTTCTATCCCTTGGAGATGTTATGATCATGATTAGAATGATTAAAAAGATAGAAAATTGGAAATGAGTGTATTACTTGATGCTTGAAAATGAAGTGGGAAGTGGAACTTCATTTGCATGCGATCAAGGGAAGCCGAACACAAAATGGGGTGGAAGGATAGTTCGACGCTGATGCTGATCACATCAGGGTTGGATGATTCTTGAAGCTTCCCTATAAGTGGTCACATATAACCATGCTAAGAAAGATGCAAAGAGTATAAATTGGACTTGGAGTTGTGTTGGTTTTCAAAAAGGATTTTCAATTGGTATTTCCAAAACAGTCAATTAATATTTTGAATAAAGGATTTTCTTATATACTTAACCTAGTAAATAATATTTTTGTAGTACTTGCTCACGAGCCGAGGACGCATGAGCCTTGTCTTCGGACCGGTGACATGAGAAGTATATATGTTAAAGATTAAGTGATTGTTTTGATCTCCCAAGGGACGGGGACCAGAAGTTGTCCATCGCGACCGGGTTCTACGGGATCACAGTGTATGTAAAAGATATTTTTGGTTGCCATACATGCTAAGACATGTTGTGTGGTATGTGTAATAAATATTATTTTGACATTGAGTTCCAAAAGTGTATGTTATTAAGACCTATGAGTCTAAATGTGTAGTATTACATAGACCTATGTGTCTAAAGGCTGTTATGTTATCAAGACCTATGGGTCTAAATGTTGTTATGGTACCCAGACCCAAGAGTCTAAGGGTTGTATGTATGTGCAAATGTTTTTAAGATACCCGGACCATTGAGTCCGAGGTTATCATGTGAGTATGTTATGTTATGTATGAATGCGTATATGTACCCGGACCGTTAAGTCTGAGGTTGTGATGTAAAGTATGTTTGGTTAAGGAAGTTTATTTCTAAGTGATTCCTGCGTTCTAATCCAAATGATGTGTGGAAGTGTGAACTTCGAGGACGAAGTTCTTTTAAGGGGGGTAGATTGAAATACCCCAAACCGTGATATGTCATTTAAACACTAAACTATGGTATTTAAAGGCAAAAAAAGTGCCTTAGAAACATCAGTGAACAATTTAAACCATAGTAAAACGCAATAAAACACTAAGACACAGTTTGAGCAAAAACATGCTCTAAGCTTGGAGTGAACTTGGTTGGGACCCAAAGAACCTACCAAGACTTTATAACATTCAATTATGATTATATAAGGCTAATTAAGTCCTTAGGAAACCTTGGTAGACAATTAAACCAAACAAAACACAAATAAATGCCTTAAAGTCAATATGGGCAAAAATGTGCTCTAAGCTTTGGATAAATTTGTATAAGACCTAAAGGTCATACCTATACCTTATAAATATGTTAATGAACATATTAAATCAGTTACTAAGGAAAACCAAGCTTGAAAACAAGTTAAAACACAAAATGTGCTTTAAGGAGTCTTAAAGCACATTTTTGAAAAATTGTCTTGTAAATGAGTTTTGAATGGCTAAATGTCCATCATTACTCTTTAATTAACATGTGTACTACTTAGTATCACATTAGAAAGTATAAATCAATGGGAAATCAAAAATTTCACAACAATGTGCCTAGTTTTTGGTGAATAGTAACTAAAATAAGCAAATTTATAACATAAGTCAATATAAGTAAGTTAATTGGTCAACAAAGACTATTATACCCCTAGGTGGAGATGGGGGCCGGTTTTTATTATGGTGAGTCACCAACATGTAAAAAAATCAATCAAGGGAAGGAAGGAAAAGTAAGTAAAAGGAAGAAAGCTACTTTATAACATAAATATCTTAACAAAGTGTACTCTCTCACCTCTTTCTCTTCTTCCCTCTTCATTTCCCATGGTCATCTATCTTCTTCCTCCTCTCTCCATCGGTTGCTATAACAACCCATGTCATCTCCATCTTTGAATGCTTGTAATTCTTAGCTCCATTTATCAAATCAAAAACAAAGACCACCATTCTTCTAGTTGGAGCAAGCTCTACACTTCTATCTTTTCAAATCTTCAAGAACTCCATTTTGGTGCCATGAAGATTCACCATTGTTGGAGCTTGAGCTCACCTTTTCATGCCTTGTTATTCTCCTTTGCTTCAAGGTAAGGAAAGTCAAAGAAAATCAATGTTTCCTCTTGTTTTAGTGTGTGGCCGAAAATCACCACTTAAGGTGCCTTCATCTTGCTCATTCATAGCTCATTCCAATCATTCAAGGTCTTGGTGGGAACCTCTCTTGTTGCATATTCAAGTTCTCTTTCAAATTCAAAGGTAAATATCATTTTAGTGTATTAAAACACTTATGTTAAACTAGGGTTTGTATATGAGTTTAAGTGTGAATTCTTAAGCTCATTACCCTTATATGTATATTGATTAGAAAGTTGACAAGTGATCAAACTCCTTGCTGATTTTCGGTTCAAGGAAACAAGAAAGAAGTTTGAGAGGAAAAGAGGTAAACAAACTATCTCAATGTAGTTTAAATGCCTTAGGAAAAATGAGCTTGATTTGCTTAATAAAATACCTAAGGAGCCAATGGTGAATGACCTAGTAAAATGCTCTCAAGGAAGCTATTAAAGGGCATATTTGTTGTTGTATGTAATTGCAGGTCAAAGGCATTATTTATGTGGGAAATTCAGTGTTTAAGGTTTATGCAATTTAAGGGCCTAAGAGCCATGTTATTTAAGGACCTAAGTGTCAAGCAATTTAAGTTTATGCACTATATTGTGATGTAGTGTAGTTTAAGGATTTAGATGTGTGTAAAGAACATTCTTTGTGAAGATGAGTGTCTTGGATGGTTAAAGAAGGAAAAACAATATGTTTGTGTGTAAGGAATGTGTATTAAGTGATTAAGTGTTTTTGGTTGTGAAAGGGTGAAAACCTAAGTGTTTGTGTGTGAGAATATTCTTGATGGATTTAGGTGTTCTTGATTGTCTAATGGTGAAAAACAATGTGTTTTGGTATGACAATATGCTAGGAGAACCCATGGCAAAATTTGGACAATGTACAAGAAGTTCTAAATGCTTAAATGAGTTTTGGTGAACTAGGAAATGATGTTTAGGTAAGGAAGATGCTGAACTTGTGAAGAAAATTCTTGGAAGGACATGAAGTATTTTTGGTGGGCTAAATATAGTGTGGGAACATGCTATAAACCTAAAGGGGAAATACTATAAGTGTTGGGCATTTTGACACGAAATGAGTAAGTGTTTAAAGGTATAGAAAATGAAGGTTTTGGCACGTCCGAACTACCGTCCGAACGTGGACGTTCGGACATGCCCTGTTGCGCGTAAGTTTTCAAAGCCTCGACCAGTGTCCGAACTACCGTCCGAATTTGGAAGTTCGGACACACCTATTTCTATATTCTGTTTTGGCCTTGAACAACGTCCGAACTTTGGAAGCTCGGACGCATGTTCGGACAGTCGTCTATTTACACCCATTTGAGCCTCGAACAGTGTCCGAACTTGGGAAGTCCGGACACAAGTTCGGACAAGGCGCTGTATGGACCAAAAACATTGTGTAAGGTTATAGGATGATGGGGATTATTAAGTAATGATGTTATAAGATTGTTAAGGACATGTTAAGTGAGTTATAATGACAATTTAGTGGGGGAAAAGTTGTATTAAAATATAAAAGTAAAACAAGTTAAAATGTGAAGTTATTTAACTAGTTAACGGGGATAAGTTATGAGCATTAGACTTTAAACAATCATGTTACCCCGATGTTAATATAAGTAAATGTAATGTTACCAGTTGTTCAAAGATGTTACGAGGAACATGTGATGGCACGTTAGAGTGAAACTCCGGTGACAGGTATGGTTTTCTTGCAACCTGTGTCCTACCGGATTACACCGGCTTGTATGCCAATGTGTTTTTCTGTATGTTTGCCACGTTGTAAGATAAAACATGTAATGAGTTTATAGTAATTCATTTATGTGGCGTGTTCAACTCCGATACCATTTAACCTCGACAGTGTTAAACCTTAGCTAACTGAGTCTAGGATCACTTGAGAGTTCGGTATTCGGACTAAACGACCCGAACCATGGGACGTTCTAACCACGGCTATGCGTGTGTTAATTTTGTGATATCTGTGTGTGTATGTAAGTACCTCCCTCGTATGTTTAACCCAGTTGTAATACTGTATGGTGTGTGGATGTGAAGACTCCATAGTGGGGCTCTAACTAATATCTAAAAATAAGTATGTACTAACAGGGGTAAGGAATCCGGTTAGGCCGGTCATGCGTTGTTTGGGAGTGGGTATCCTTTTTAGCCTTACCCTCCTCTTTGTTATGGTTGTTTCCCTCACGGGTTATGATCTCCCATTAGCTTACTCCAAAGCTTAGCTATTCTGACTTATGATCGGTTTAGGGGGAACATGTGTTTATGTGGTGTGTTCGGGTCACCATATCTGAACCATCTTAACTTAAGTTACTCGTCCGGCTATTAGGACGGTAATGAGTGTTGTATAACGAGTTTATCATGAAGGTGACATCATCCTCTAGGCTCACCAGTGAATTAACTATGTTTGGGTCGGTTCTTAAGAGAACCGTTCCCGTTATGTTATGTGATGTTGTTGTACTGCAATTCCCCTTGCGATGTTGTTATGTGCACGTTGAAACGTGAAAAGTGTTGTTATGTGGTGTATGTTATATGTTGTAAAATGTTGAGTATGTGGATCATGGATATGAATCCCAGTTTGTGATAAGAGGCGTTTAAAGATAACCCGAATAACGGGTAAGTGTCGTCTATTAAGGAAGTAGCTCCATTAGAGGAGAAACACTCTAGGTGTAATGAACACCATGAGTGACTTATCAAGTGAGGATGTGTTGTCCGTTTGTTGAGCCCTTTGTGGTGGAATGTTATGTGTTGAGTGTTTAAAGTTTATATGCATGATTCAAATATAATCAACCGCATGCTAAGACGACAATTAGTTGTGTGTGGCCCGGTAGCATGCGGGCTGCGGGATTACCATACCAGCAAAGGTGCTGAGCCCCTTGGGGGCCACCCTTTCTTTTCTTTTTCTATTTCAGGTACAAGGAGTTGGAAGCCGTTTGAGAGTAGGACGGGGTAGTCGTCATGCATGGGTAATCATTTAAGTTGTATATATACAGTAGGTGTAGTAAGACCGAAATTGTTATCGGCATCAGTTTGTAAATACTCGGTACAGTTGGAAGCTATGTGTATGTTTTTGTTGTTAATGGAAAGGGATAGTAATATGTAGTCGCTCAGGAATCTAGTCCATCAGACCGATACAATGTATGCGTAATAGCCTTGTTAGCCACGTGGGTAGTTAACGGCGTGTAACGCCAACGAGTTCAGTAATGTGACGAAGGAAGTTTTCCGCTGCAATTTATTGTTAAGTGTGTTAATGTTGGATGGGGTGTTACAGCGTAATCGTCTGGTGGTTGTTGGCATTGTTGGAATCGTTTTCTGCACTCTGAAGCAAGGTAAGTGGGGGATGGAATTGGGGTTGTTCTGCTCACCCTCGGGGACTGATTTTGCTTGCTGTTTTAATTAGGGAATTATGTGGTGTTATGTGATGCGCTTATGTTTTTTGTGTTGTTGATCATTTGGCTAAACCCCCCAAGGGCATTGTGTTGCAATTCTAGATCCTATACTGAATTTGGTGTGGTTCGAAGTTGATTTTCGTTTCTGTTTCTCCTCTGTGAACTGCTGTTTTCGTGATGTCCGGACGTCTATCCGAACGTTGAAGTTCGGACAGTGCGTCTAGCACGCCTCTGATTTCCGAGTTTTTGAAGCGTCTGAACATCTGTCTAAACTTTGAAGTTCGGACAGAGTGCGAGGACAGGTTTTGGTTTAAGCTTCGACATGTGTCCGAACTTGCAAGGTTGGACGCAAGTTCGGACACGACGAATGTTTTGTTTCGCAACTCTCGGCATACGTCTGAACTTTGATGTTCGGACGTATGTTCGGACATAATGTTTCTGCAGGACTTCAACTCTCGACTTGCGTCCAAACTTTGATGTTCGGACGTAGGTTCGGACATTATGTTTTCCGCAACTTTTGATTCTCGGTCCCTGTCCGAACATGCATTTTCGGAACGCATGTTCGGACACGCCTCTATTTTTGCATAACTTTCCGTTTCAGCTCCGTTTTGAATTCCGTTTGCGGCGTTGGATTCCCCTATATGTGAACAAGCTTTCTATGTTGTTTATATGCATTTTTATGCACTTGAGATCTGTATTATGAACTTATGATTTTGGGACCTAGTTACGTTGCTTCTGCACCTTGGATAGTCGGGTCGGGCTGTCCTGTAGCATGCTGCACAGGAATTCCTTCTTATTAAGCTCCTTAGGGTCTCCCTTAGGACATTGTTGACCGACGGGTCTATTAGCTGTCTCTACGGCTTCTGATGTGGGATATTCGGATCCATATGACGTTATGTGAGTCCTTTTATTGTGTTAGCGGGTTTCTAGTGTCCCACCCTTCGGATCTGTTTCTGAAGTCCGACTGTGATTTGATGTGGCATTCAGTTTTGGGTTTTGATTCATTTTGCTTCTGTTCTATCGGTTTGCAAATGTCATGTGCCTCCCTTTGTTTGTACAACTTTTGCTTCTGTTTTGAGTGGGCTTCCTTGAGGAAGTCTTCTGCTTGCTAGGCTGCTTAGCTCACCCGTTTACTTTTATGCAGATTGAGCTCGTAGGATTCTCTCACCTTATCTCCTCCTGGGGCCATGACTTTTACTTATGTATTCGTATAGACATTTATTTTGTTTTGCGCTTTGGACGCTTTGGGATTTATGTAGCCTTCGGGCCTTATGTTATATTTAACTTTTGAGCACGTTGGGATCTTGTAAACTCTTTTGGTATTTATACAAACTTGTTGTTTGATTTCGGGTTTGACTTGTGTTAAAGCCTTGCGACGTTAGGTAATAGACTCGCGGTGTGTAACGGCCCTAACTCCTAGGCCAATTTTGGGGTCGTTACAGTAGACGTAGGGTGAACACGGACAACGTCCATTCTTCACTTGCCTGGGCATGTTAGGACTGGTATTTATAGACTTATCATTCTTTTTGGGAAGAACTATCCATCATAATCATAGTCTCCACCACCGTATCAACTAAGGCCGCAGTTTCAGATTGATCACCCGGCGAATCTCCAACACGTGTGTTCACACCGCCCTCTATTGGAGTTTGATCTACTTCTGCAGCAACAACATCTGTAGCGAGCCTGCTATCACCCCCCTCAGCTTCGTAGTCAACCTCCTCAATACCCTGTACAAATAAATCCTTTGATCCATCCCCTCTCTCAGCACTTAACGCACCACCATCATCTCTCTCAGCACTTAACGCACCCCTATCTTCTCCATCCATACCAATCTACAAAGAACTCGCACGGAGACACTCATTACATTAGAAATGATTGATGTTTAAAACTTGAGGCATGATTACCTGATAATCAACACATATGTTTAGAACTGACTCGTCAATGTTTTCAACATCATACTTTACAGGTGGTTGGCTCGAACCTTCATCGCATAGGGTCATTAAAGACTGTAGCAACAAATTGGTTCCAATCGATAAAAGTATCACCAATAATTATCAAAAGATTGCTCATAAACAAATATGAATAACATGGAGCCTGGTAAGGAGAATACCAGTACCGCAAAATTGCAATTACCGGTATTTTCTGTACACCCATCGTAACTTGCTTTTTTTTTACTCGACCCTCACTCGGACCATCAACTTCTGCCTTACCCTGTACATGCTTACTTTTATCATCTCCCCAAAGCAACCTAACAATGTAATTATTCAACGTTTCAACCCTCCGATTCCATTTGGTGGACTCAATTACAGCTTCAACGTGTGCTGCAATGGCCTGCAGATGGAGAGAAAATAAAATAACAGATATACATAATAGAGTTCAGCGAATAACAATGGTCAACTACAAAACTCGTTTACCTCCGATTGAGTCATGTCAATTTCCCCTTCATCCAAACCCTCACAACCAACAAACTGACGATCTGCACGGTAATGGGATTATGGCATAGTGGTCCCCATATTACAGCTAGATGTATGAGGATACTTAACCCAACCTCTACATATCGCTTCAACCGACTTCAGATCTCGTAACTTCTTACTTACGGTTTCTTTTGACCAGAACCCACATGTAGGGACAACGTCAGACGGTATTTCGTCATCGAACAATACATTGTCAAGAAAATGTACCTGCGTTGTATGTACTACTGTTACGGCAAAATGGATTAAAACATAAACAATAGAATGAATTTATAAATGTGTTAAGGAGTAACTTACAAACAAAAAATGGAAATCCCCTTTGAGCAAAGGGCTTGCATCCTTGGAATCAGCATATTTTTCTAAACCACCAATCAGGGTGTCGGAAATGTGCTGACACCAATTATATTTTGCAATCAATTCCAGGTCATGTAAAAAGTCAGTGTAGTTGACTTTGACACTGTTGTTGGGGGACGGGTTGAGTACACATCCTAGTGAGTACAAGATAAACAGCTTGGTATATTTTTCAGGATCTTTTCCAAAAAGGATCCTACTGTGCACAAATGCCAATGGAGCCAACGAGGTAGACGACAGTCCCATATCAGCACCAAGTTGTTTAGCCCTACTCGTACGATTGAGACTTAATTTGATTGGTAGGTTGCCCGATGGAAGATTGTAGACCCTCTTCACGTCATCAGGGCCCACCGTGAGCAAGTTTCGTTCACCAAGACGGAATGACTTTGAATCCTTGTCATACAACTGCAATAGCTTCTGAATGAACACTCGATCCATACGATCTACTGATAGCTGGGTCAGACTCATAAATCAGTATAACGAAGACCCTCCCTAAAGTATGATAATATACCACCATTGACTAGATTATTTACTGTCTAAATCATCTTCTTCGGCGCGCACTTGTTCTGGTAGCTGTTGGGATGCCTGTCGTCACCGCCCTACTGCTTCTCCATTTGGGGTTCAGCATCATCATGAACCGATTGATGATGCGCAACCTTTTTCCTTTTAAGTTTATGTTCGGCAACTATCGTAGGTGATGGTTTAGGACCCATTTAACCAAGTAAACCTGAGTGGACTAATAATTGTTCATATTAAGAACAACACAGGTAAACGATCAAACAATGCATACATAATCGGACATTTCAGGATTTGGAATAAAGAATGGATTGATGTAAAAGCCAACAACCATGGGTCCAGAGTAGCTCAGATAACCCCTTTTACTAATTTTTCACAAATCTAAAGGGTGCATACAATAACTGTAATTTTTCCATCAAAATCAAATGTCATAATTCAACAGACTACAGCCTAAAACACTAATAATAAGGGGGCCGATTGTTGACAGATACCAAGATCAGTGAGGAAGGATACACTACGTACATAATTCATCATATTTAAAAAATCTATGATGGACAAGATTACCGAATGAGCACAGAAATTTAACATCAGCTTGATGTATCACAGGACGAGCAGGTAGCTCGATGTAGTGAGGTGGGGTGGTGCTGTAAGGGTTTAATTCTGATGTGTGCAAATTTAGTGACTGGATCATACTTTTTAATGACCAAGTAGTAAACTTTTATGACAAGACAGTGGTAAAAGTCAGCTGAAAATCAGGTATCAAGAGGGTCTGGTCATATCAGTTTGGGGAAGATGTTTCAGGTAGCTGTATCAAAGGACTGGCAGGTAGCTAATCGTTGTGTTGTTGGGTAGCCCTGTAGGGGTATAGAATTCTAAAAGTTGGCCAAAAAACGGACCCGATGTGTGCAAATTTCGTGACTAGATCATAATTTTTCATGACGAAGTAGTAGATGTTTATGACAAGATGGTGGTAAGACTCGGCTGATAGTCAGGTATCAAGATGATCTGGTCAAATAAATTTGGGAGGAGATGTTTTAGGTAGTTGTATCAAAGGATGGGCAGGAAGCTCATTGTTGTGAGGTGGGGTACCCCTGTAGGGGTATACAATTCAATAGGTTGGCCAAAAATAGGACCTGATGTGTGCACATTTCGTGACTGGATCATAAGGTTTCATGACCATGTAGTAGATTTTTATGACAAGATGGTGGTAAAACTCGGCTGATAATCAGGTGCCGAGAGGGTCTGGTCAAAACAGTATAGGGAGATGTTTCAGGTAGCTCTATCACATGACGGGCAGGTAGCTAATTGTTGTGCGGTAGGGTAGCCCTATAGCTGTATAGAATTTTATATGTTGCCCAAAAGAACGGACAGGTTAGGAGATAATAGTCTAAACAAAGATACATGCAAAATTCGCATGGAACTGGAGACATGAAAGGCCAGCAGTGGCGGATGCAGGGGTGGGGGTGAACTAATGTAGCAATTCCAACCGTATTATGGTTTCATACCTCGCTTTCGGGTAATGCTAAGCATAATTCACAAAGCCATTCTTAGTAATTTATTATAACAAGTGGCCACAGACCAAGCAGTAATCCAAATAACTTCTCCCTGTTGTAAATTTAAGATTAACGACGGACACAAAGGATTTCTATTTTATTTTGAAATTTTGGGCCAACAGCAATACTTCAGGAGAAAAAAGGGTAAAGCCAAACAAGGGGAATGTGATGGAAAACATTAAAAAACCATTCGCATGCAAACTAAATGGACAAAGATAGTGGGGCTTAGTCATGGAGTCATGGAGAAGAAAATTTGCGACCTTACAAATTTAAATAGAGCTTACTCCAGACACCTACCTGTGATACCCACCAACAGATGCAAATGGAAGGGCGACAGTTGTAAGACGATCAAAAGGAATAGTAAAATTGCAGATTACCGGAAAAATGACCGGGGCTTAGGAAGAAGAATGGAATGAAAAGAAAAATAGCTGCTTGAATAACTTGCTTGGAGACGATGATTTACGGTCAGCAACTCAGCACAGTGGGAGATTGAAATTGAGGGGAAGTTAAATCGGCCGATTTAAATAAATTAAAAAAAACAAAAATGTTATAAACTGTGGGTGATCTCACATGAGTTGTGCAACGCAAGTTTACGAAAATACCCTTATGGACCCCTGACAGGCATGCGATATCACAAACAGGCCCCTAATTTTTCTATACTGGGTCTACAGCGTTAGATGAGAAAAAATTTCAATCCAACGCCTCAGGAGAGCCGGTCCCGGAAAAGGGACTTGTACTAGCTAGGCCTGCTAAAACCAGAAAGTCTCAGATCTTCAACTATACGCTCAATCTGATCTTTCTGATAGTAAGATACCAATAAGGGCAAATATTAGGGGTTGTGGCTCCAGGGCTAAGAGGAAATCGATTATCATCTGCTAGGTGGTAAATAGTCCAAGGGCTGATATATCTGGGTAGACATACAATACCCGTTGCAATGCTTCTTCCTTCGCAGCCATGTCAACTACTTGAGAGACACTCAGCAAGCGCCCCTGTATCTGCAAAGCACAACCACCCTTCACATCATCTTCTATTGTTTATAGTGTTGATTTTACTCTCACACATGTCAAAGAGTAAGAAGGATCACACAGTTCTATGTATTTTCCTAAACCACTAGAATCTAATGACAAGGTACTCTAGTTTATATTAGTCTCCCCCAATTTGTAGCTAAGCACTTCAAACCCAAAATCATGTGCACACCACCAAAGATACAAAAATGTCAAAGATGCACACAAAACCTACCAGGGATCGATGTAGGAACACTTGGAATCATGATTTCCCTTAATTGCATCATCACCCAGCTTGAAGAAAAGGAAATTTGGCCCAGTTTACTAATAGACAAAACCCGGTGACCAAGAACTGGTCGTCAACTGGTTACGAATGCTAGAAAAGTTGACTTCGCACTACAAAAAAAGGTTAGATTATTGGGACATAACAATGGGAGAATTTTTTTCCTCACTAACTATAAAGAATATTGAGTACATAAATTACCCGTTTAAATAGTCTGGAAAAAAAAAAGTCTTCACATTTTTTTAAATTGACTTTTGTGGTAAAATTATTTCCCCAATTTTCTTTCCTTATTGTCAATTATTATGGAAAAACCTATTTAATATTTTTTTTCTCACAACCATCTTTGAAGAATAATATTCCAGAATATAGTTATTATTGGGTAAAAATATTCTCAAATTTTTATTTTCACAATATCTTTTTCATTTATAGCAAAATCTTCTACCTTATAGTTATTATTGGAGAAAAATATTCTCACAAAAAGTAAGTATTGAGAAAAAAATTTCTTCAAAATTTACCACTATGGTTACTATTAGGATGCAATTTCCCACCGAATTTCTCAAATGAATTGTTCGTGGACAAAAACTTTTCTTTACCAATTTTATCACCATTAATTACCTTTTTATTTACAGGAAAAAAATCTACAAGAACATAGTTACTTTTGGGAATAAAAACCACTTGATAAATTTTCTCACCATTATTGTTTTTTTATGTTCTAATTATAAGAAGAAAAAAGATCTTCCAACTATATAGTTAGTGTCGTTCTATTTATGTTCTATTTATGAGGAAAAAAATCTTCCAACTATAGAGTTATTATTGGAAAAAAAATTCCTCCAAAATTATCACCTTCCAGCAAATAGTTATTATTGGGAATAAAATCTCCCACAAATTTGATGAGGAAAAAACTTCCCACCGATACAATTGAAAAAAAAATAAGCAACATTTTATCATCATTATCTTATTTTTATTTAAAAAACCTACATCTTTAACTTCTTTAAGATGAGGAAAATTTTTATCATCTTGAACCGCTAGCACTACCAGAGGAAAAAGAAAACCCAAACCAATAACCAGAAGCAGCTAGACTTGCTCGAAACGATGGGAGATTTTACCAGCAAGGAGAATTGGGACAAGTTCTTCACCATCAGAGGCGAGACGACTCCTTCAGGTGGTATGCCGAGTGGAATCAACTCAGAGACCCTCTCCTCTCGCTCCTACGATCATCATCATCTTCATCCTCCGTAACCGAAGACCCCGGGTGACAATTCGACGAAGGAGTTGCAGATTCTCATACCCGGATGTGGGAATTCCCACCTTTCGGAGCATCTATATGATGCTGGATTAAATGCAATCACGAATGTTGAATTCTCTAAAGTTGTCATAACTGATGTGCTGCAAGGCAACGTTAGGGACCGGCCTGTAAATCTGTAATGCGATGGCACGTGATGGACATAACGGAAATGTAGGTATCTTTCTCATCTGTTTCTTTCCTGCGCTCTATTGGTTAGAAATGAACGGGCTTGTTCATTTTAGAATCAAACTAAACTTTTGGTGGTTTTCAGAAAGAGTCTTCTTCTTTGCTTGGCAATTTGATAACTTTTAAGTCTTCTGTCTTTGGCATTTCTTCCATTTGATACATTTTGTCAAACAGTTCATGGATGAAATATTTGATGTTGTACTGGATAAAGGGGGACTGGACGCACTGATGAAGCCAGAGCTTGGCTCTAGGCTGGGCAATCGATATCTATCCGAGGTAACTTGCATTTACAAAAATGCTCACTTTTCTTTTCTTCTTGTATTTGATCGTATTATGCGGGAAAAGATGTGCCTCATTCTACTGGATTCTTAACCTGCACCCCCCTGCAAGCAGGTAAAGAGGTCGAGCCCATGTATTAGGTAGTATACTTAGCTGTATCAAATCTATGCTTGCTTCAAGCTCTATCCTGTTTTTTTAGAACTAAAGACATTACTTCATAAGCGCTAGGTTATTTTGGTTGGTAGATAAAGAATTGATAACAATGCCGTCAGCCCCTAGCAATGAGTTAAGCAATAATGTACTTTGAATCTCACATTTTAGGAGCAACTACACATCGCCAAAGTGAAGATATGAATATTCAAGGTAAATTTACTAATCGTTTATTGTATAAAACTTTTTTTTTGAAGTTTGAATTTAGTAGTTAAAATATATATTTACTATTCAAAGTAAATTTACTATTGTTTTATTGTATTAATATATTGTCAGGAAAAATGTTGTATGCAGGTTGATGATAAAAGGCCTTATATTGGAAACTACAGAGTACGACATTCCATATCCAACTAGTAAATAGATGATGGTTGTGCTGCTGAATTGGGAGATACAATCACAAGATTTTATTATTTTATTATTTGCTGACAGGAATAGATTATATAAAATTAGATGTCTTTGAGGTGTAATTAACTAGTTTTATTTCTTTTTTTATCATGCATATTGGTGTAAACATTTGTTATATGTTTGAGGATAAAATAAAGCAGCTACAATTTTTGTTACACAGTGTTAATATTTAACATTTTTAGCAGTGGTTAATTAGTTTTAAGAGAAAATTTTACTTCAGTCAAATCTAATTATTAAATCAATATTTGCTTGGGATATCATTGGATTTAATTTTTTCATAGGATGTATAATTTTTCCACATGAATTATGTATTGTGGGAGAAAAAGTTTTCTCCATAAACATATCAAATTATTGCATATTTATTTTCACGGAATAATTTTGTTGTTTACTCTATTTTGGGGAAAATGTTTCTTCATAAATATTTTAAACTGGGTTGCTATTCGCAGCAAAATTACTAATCATCGTAGTACAATTTTTTTTAAATCATATTAACGTTGTAAACATGTAGTGACATCGTGTTGTAAATTTTATTTTTCAAAAAAATCATTTCATCACCGTGAACTGTAAAAAAACGTTCTCGTTGTATTAGAAGACGTTAAACCCGTTTTTATTGCGTTCGAATGTTATAATTGGGACTTGACATTGGTAAACAATGTTTTACGTTATGTTTGATTAAATTACAGATATTGTCACAATTTCAGAAACGTCGTATTGAAAACGTAGTTGATAATGCCAATTTCGGGTACAAAAACGCTCTTTGTAGTAAAAGTCGTTAAACCCGTTTTTTTTTTTTTTTTGCGTTTGGATGTTATAATTGTGATTTTATGCTAAGTTATTGATGTTTTACTGTATTTAGTACGAAACGACGTTAATATGTAGAAAACGAGTCAAAACGAGCGTTTTTTGAAAAAATACTCCAAAACGCGCACGTTATATATAAACGGCACGTTATATACTCCAAATTACCTTGCCGGAATCCTCTCTTCCTGATCGCCGGACCACCGCTGGAAAAATTTTCCAATGAGTTTTTCAATTTTTTTTTTTTTTGCAAGTTATAGATCTTGATGTGGTGATTTCAAATATGTTGTTAGAATTTAGGAACACACATTAAATTAGCCTAGATCTAAAAAATAAAAAATCTGGAAAAAAACTTGAAACCCCAACAATGGAGTCGCCTTGCCTTGGACACTGCTAGCGCCTGCTCACCTCTTCCGTCGACACGAGTTGCGCCCGCCGTGCCGACAAAGGCGCCCTCTTGCTTCTCGCCTTCACCATCGACACGAGCTCCAGCTGCTCACCGCGCCGACAAAGGCGTGTCCCTGCTGCTCACCTTCGCCATCGACACGAGCTCCAGCTGCTCACCGCGCCGACAAAGGCGTGTCCCTGCTGCTCGCCTTCGATGCAAAGGCGAAGTCGCCTGCCTCGCCGCCACTGCGAACACGAGCGGAGAAGACTCGCCCCGTCTGTTGGAACGAGATGGTTTTTTTTGTAAAATTTTTTTTATATTGGTTAATATAATTATAAATCATGAAAAATTAAATTTAAAAGTGCTAATAAAACAACTAAAATAAATAAGAGAATGACAATTATAAGTCAAGAGTTACAATTATGTAGAATAATTATTATAAATCATAAATGACCTAGTCATTTTACTAAGTTGTAGTTCTATTTTTTGAACTTTCTTTTTCCTTGTATTATGGTAGGAAATTTGAGCTTGGGAACCCTTTGAAATTGCCAAGAAAAACAAGCGAAACAAGTGTGGAAAAGTCCATCTTTGTAAAGGTAATCTTGAAATTAAAGAGTTGGTTAAGCTTTAAATTTGTGCCAATAATCTAAGTGAAACCCCTCTGTAAATAGGGTCGACGAGCAAGGAAAACTTCAAGCTACAAGCCTCTTGAAAAATCAACTTTTGGGCATTAGGAGGTAAACTCCTTAAGTTAGTGTTTAATGTCATTTTAATGGTGTTTTGATGTTGTAACAATTAAGGCTGAATCCCTACTGTTTTATTTACTGTATTTTAAGTTTATAATGTGTTTACAGCCAAGTTAAAGCATTAATATGCGTTAAAGGGCTTATAGGTACAAAAAAGGATAAGTAAAAAGGGGCTAAAATGCAATTTTTGAAAACTAAAAGGTTAGTTTTTTATAGGGCTGAATTGTTTCTGTATAAAATGGTTTATAATGATATATTTATGTTTATGAACTTATATTATAAGTTTGAGTAAGTTAAAATAAGGTTTAAGTACTTAAATGACAAGTTTGTGAAATTTTGGTGTTAAAGAGTAAAATGAGGGAACTAGGGTGTACTTGTTGTATAAAATGATTCATAATGACCTAAAAATACTTATAAACTTATTTTACAAGTTTTGAGTAATTTTAAATAAAGGTTAAGTGACTAAGTAACAAGTGTAGTAAAACAAGTGACAAAAAGGTAATTTTCTTAAAGTTTGGGGTGTGGTTGGTAAAGGTCCAAAAGTCTACTGTAATTTAGAGATAATATTGACCTAAATATGATTATGTTATATTATAAGTTTGGCTAAGTTAGATAAGAGTTAAGGATTACAATGATGAGTTTGGAAAGTTTTGGGGGTGTACTATAATTTCGGGGAAATTTAGGGGTATAAGCTGTAATAGGCCATAAATAAGGATCAATTAGGTAATTAAATCATCTTGGGGGACTTAGGAAAAATATCTAAGTGATTGGAAGTAGTTAGGAAGTCTACGTGATTGGGTGATGAAAGATTACAAACTAAGATGTGTAAAGGTGTACATGAGGATGTAAATACATACAATTATTCTTTGTTCGTTGTTGTGGCTGATTTGTGTGAGGTTTTATGGTCTGTTTTTTTTTTGTGTTTGCTTAGAGATAATGTTATGTTATCTGTTGGTTATTGTGTAAGACAATTACCTAAGACAAATTAACTATCGTTTGACTTTTTGTTGCTCATGTAAGTGTGCGTTATGTTTAGTTTTTGGGCGTCGATTCATCACTTGGTTGGATAACTTGTTGATTATGATTATTCTGTTGATTTGTTATTACTTACTTGTGTAGCTCATATTAACTAGGTTGCTTCAACTTGTGCAGTGATGGATAAGTTAAAGAATGTTCTGATGAACGTCTACACCAAAAAAAAAGAAGAAGGACAGAAATGTGGAGCAGCCAATGACTGCTTCATTCCGTCGTGAGTGCGCTGCCGAAGTTGATCCTCCACGGCACTCGTCTTTCCAGCCACAGCAGGGTCATGCTAAGCCTGCACGACACTCATCTTTCCAGCCACAATAGGATCATGCTGACCCACCTCGTCACTCGTCATATCACCCACAGCAGCAGCCCATCTTGGACCCATCCTTTACCCAGTCATTCCATGATTCTGACCCAGTCACACACGTACCTAGGAGAAAGATGCCTGAAGCTTCATCCTCTGCAGGTGGTTGGTCATCTGTTGATCTGGCCGAGCTCCATAGCTCCAGTTACAATATAGAGGGTCAGAGTAGCCACCACGTGGGGCATGTGGAGGCACAGACTTCTGCTGGTGGTAGCTATCATGACCACCGTGTGGAGCATGTAGAGGCACAGACATTTGCCGGGTGTAGCTATCATGACTCCCGAACCCCTCCAGATGTTGCAGCACCTGTTGACATAGATAGATGAGGAGGAGGAGGCTGAGGAGACATCTGAGGATGAGGGCCTAGACGAGGATGACCCTGATCAAGAGAGCGCGACTAATGAGGAAGCTGCTCCCGCTATGGAGCCCGTTATTCCCACTTTCTAGAGGCTTAATGAAGTGCCAGTACCCGGTGGTCCACTACTGACTAGTGTCATCACCAGCTTCGGTGGGCATGTTGCCATTGACCTTTGGACAATGACTAAGGTATGTACTATTTTATCTTTCAGTTTGGCAAGTAGATTTAATTATTTCTTCATGTGTGTGTAAAATTTATGGTAATTGTCTAGGACCGGGGTTTTGGGATTTAAACCCCGAAACCCTATAATCACGAACTGGCCGTTTAGCGGGGTTTCTTGCAAAAGAGTAAGAAATATGATTAAGCACTCAGCGGTGGATCATCTGCTAGATGTCACATGGGGTTTCAACAACATGTCATTGATCTAGGCGTTTGTGGAGAGGTGGCAGCTGGACACCAATTCTTTCCACATGCCTTTTGGAGAGATGAGGATCACACTTCATGATGTGTGGCAGATACTGAGGATCTCAATCGTAGGTCATCCGGTTGTAGGGAATCCATCAAACAGTGAGCTTAAGGAGACATGGCTACATTGTTAGATTTTGGGGACGGCATTGACCAGATGATGAAATTCATGTGGCATACTGGTGCTATTCAGACATGTCCACTTATAGAGTGGTGTTCGACCAGCCCGAGGATACCTATGAAGCAGACGTGCGGTTGGCTCTACTATGCTCTCGCTACTACCATCTTTGCTAACAAGGGGCATTCACGCATAAGTCCTCTACCGTTCTGGTTAGTCACTCCCATGGGTAAACATACGAAGCTAAAGAGGTACGCATGGGGAGTAGGTACTCTTGCGTGGTTGTATCTCCAGTTGGGGATAGCATCTCGTGCTGACTGTAATAGCATTGCTGGTCTTTGACCCTTCTCGAGGTAAGTGTCTTAATGTACAACAATGTGTAATAAATTTTCATGAATTCACATTAATAGTTGTCATAATTTCTTTTTAAAATTTATGTAGTGCTGGATATATGCGTACTTCCCCACTCTTAGACCAGCAGTTAGTGATGACTGGCGTGATGGGGATGATAGACCATGGCTATGAGATGGTCAAGTCCACCTCACAGTAGAAAAATAATGATTCACTGGAGAACTACCACAAGCATCTAGATGCTCTAACAGCAAGAAATATAAGTGGTACAACAATTTCAATTTGTATTATTTACATTATTGTTTATTATTGATGCTTACATTTCCCTGTGATCTAATGTAGATTGATTGGTTACCCTATGGTCGCAAGAAGGTGAATGAGAACAAGGGTCGCTCTTGGTACAGGGGTACCTTGCAGTACATGACCGTGAATGAGCCATATATGCCGGAGCATTGTCTTCGCCAATTCGGGTACGTTCAGTGTATCCCACCTCCCTCTATTAGACCAAACATTAGATCCGAAAAAAGAGGGAGAAAGGGAACCCCCTATAGATGTGTGTACCCCCCCCCCCATATACAGTGTATGGGACACCACACGTGAGTGTGGTCCTGCTTCGGGGTTCACTAAGACACAGGAGGCCCTGCATGCATGTGACGGAGATTATCTGGATTGGTACGTCAAACATACCCATCCGAAGATCATGAATCCTGACATGTACGAAAACACATTCGTTCATCGGCCGGATCACGCACTGGAGGAACGCGACCCATTAATTACGGTCCAAAACCGTGTATAATTACGGTTCTGGACCGTAATCTACGCGGGTGTCAATAAAGATGGCGTTTCTTTAATTACGGTTAAAACCGTAATTAAGTCCCTTTTCGGCCCGCGTGTCATTGACTTTACATTACGGTTATTTGTAAAACCGTGATCTAAAGTCCTTTGGCGCGCGCGAACCAAAGGACTTTAGATCACGGTTTTACAAATAACCGTAAAGTAAAGTCGACACTTTAGATGACGGTTTTGGCAATAACCGTCATCTAAAGTCTTTTGGCGCGCGCGCCCAAAGGACTTTAGATTACGGTTATTGTTAGAATCTAATCTAAAGTGTAATTTTTTTTATTATTTTATTTTTTTTACAAATCTACACAATTGCAACAGAGACAGAATTGTAACAGATAAGCAACAGAGGGCAGAAACTGCACAATTGAACCACCTGAATCAAATACCAACAACACAAATTCATTCTCTGCGCACAATTGCAACAGAGATAACATCTAATAAAGCACTAGATCGAAAATCTGTAACATATTCAATCTGTTACACAATTGCAACAGAGATAACATCTAATAAAGCACCAGATCGAAAATCTGTAACATATTCAATCTGTTACACAATTGCAACAGAGATAACAATTGCAAATTCATTTCTGCACACAATTGCAACAGAAACATTCAATACAACAGCTAGAATCTGTTACAGCAGCAGCTAGCATAATTCATTACAAACAGAATCAGAGCAACTAACAAAAAATATAATTTGTTACACAATATAATCTGTTGCAGTAGCAACTAACAGAATCAGAGCAGCAACTAACAAAAAATATATGTTACAGCATCAGAGCTAGCTAGTCTACCACTCCATTCTCATAAACATGGCTGCCATGCTCTCTCTGACATGCAACAAGTCGGCAGGAGCATAAGTCTTGAATCTGGCATAATGCTCTTTAATCTGCAACAAGAAAAGGAATGGAACACATAATGAGATTAAGATAAAGACAAAAAATCTGCCGAAAGAATTAAATACAAGACAGCGTTCGTATTACCTTGTCAATATCATTCTTAAAACTTGGGAAGTACCCGCAGAACTCGTACATATACCGCATCACGTAGTACCCGCAACTCTTAGAATCCTTTTGGGTAGGGCACTAAATCACCAAAATTCACAAATGTAAAACAATTGTACAAAGATAATAGCAGCACGAATGAAATACATGAATTACCAAACCTTGATGTAATTGACGGTCAAATCACCAAACTCTCCCTGAGGGGTTTTTTTGTAACGACTGTTACATATATTAACAAAAGCATTTAGCAAAATGAACAAGTACATTAATTTTGGTTCAAAAAACATACAAACAATTAAATAGTAATAAAAACTTACTCTTTGATTAAGTCTTCAGTGTTGAATTCTGTCCACTGCCCTAGTGGATCTAGAACGAGCAGAGTAGCGGTGGCAGCGCAGAATATAAACAAAGCCCAGTGGTGGCTACAATGTCAAATACAAAATGAAATGAGAAATGAAGGTAAAAAAGTTAGCTAATTAGTATGTAATGTAATTTTATTAGAACTCACGTTTGGTGATACGGCATTAGAATGAATAATTTATTCTGTTGATCAACAACATTGAAGCAATGAATCATGTATTCACAAAACCTCCCCGGGTCCCTAGTGACTGAGTCGTACGATAAACGCTCCGGGCACACCGCAGTAATGGAGGTCATGTCCTTCTCAGCACATCTCTCAAGCAGACATCTATTATATCACATGTACTATAAAAAGTTAGCCAATGCAACTTCATAGATACTTATTCTATATGTTTTTACAGTATGAGGAAAGAACACTTACTTTAGATAAGCTTGAATAATGTTAATGTTCAGATAATCTCCACACATCATCTCTCTGATGTCCTCAAAGTTGATTGCCGTCATCATATCTTCTTCGTAGTGAAACATCGACTTTGGAAGCGTCATCATGAAGTTGTTAGTTTGAGATGACTTCAACATGATCTTGTCGTAGAGATTCATCTGCTTGGCCCCCAAAACATTAACAAGTTTTTGTGGCTGTGTGAGCTTATTTTTAGGCGCCTCAGAAGTCCTGGTGCGACCCCGGACGGGCGCTGGATTCTTACCTTTCGCACCCCGACTCACTGGATTCTTACCCTTCACACACAAACAGTAAAGCATCAATGTAAAGATAATTACTAATTGATTATTATAGTAACATTAAACAATTATCTAGAACATACCCTTGTACTTCTGACAGGATTCGCCGGCGCGCAGATCTCTTCTTCTCTGGGCCGGGATACGCGGCGAGGAAGCTCAGGGATCTCAGGATTCGCCGGCGCGCTGGTCTCTTCTAGTCTGGGCCGGGTTACGCGGCGAGGAAGCTCAGGGATCTATAATAGATTAGATTAGACACTTAATGCTAAATAATGCATTTTATTAGATACTAAATGGTTGTCAAACAGTCTTACCTCATCAGTGACAACAATATAACATGCTGGCCAGGGCAATATGTCTCCCTTCGCTTCGATCAGCGTGCATTTGTTGTCAAACGCCATCGGAAGGTATGCATGCTCAAATCCATCAACTATCAGGTCCAAGGTCACACGCGCGTAGAATGGGGGTAGACGTACGAAACTGATGAGCGTGAGTGGACCTGATGGCAACACCGTCCCGTAGGCCGCATCTACAGGGTGCCCGTCTAATGGTATTTGGAGACGACATTTTTTTTGCTCCTTTAATAAACAGAGATAATACGTGAAATAAATAAGTGAGTCCAATCTAATACTATTTAAATAACTTTATTTTAGGAGAAAAATAGTTAAACAAAGTTAACCTGGATGTTGGCAAACGGGTACGGGTCAGCGGCCGGAGCACAACTAGACGAGGAAGACAGTCGAGGAGGATCTAGCTGCTGCTGCTGAGTAGTCGCATGTGCAATCGCATTCAACGCTTCCTGCAGCCTCTCCTCGATAGCCCGGCGCTCAGCAGCCTGTTTCTCGTCATTAGCTTGGCGCTCAGCAGCGAACTTACGCTCTACCATCGCCTCGACTTCAGCAGCACTCATCTGACCCTTCCTAGCAGATGGCGGGAATACGTTCTTCTGACGTACTTCTCCCCCAAATCCTCTAACACGCCCCGGGTGATCCTTCTTCCCAAGCATTTGATTGAGCGTCGTCTTGAGAAGGAGGAGCGTGTAAGTCTACTTCTCCTCTCTGTGCCGCTTCGTACTGTCCAATTTTCAAAGAAGTTAACACTAAATTTAAGATCAACAAACACTTGAGTATATAAGTAAATTATTTAACAGCTACTTTCAAATACTTACAATTTGGTTAGCCAGTTGTTCCATCGCAGCATTAGGAAATATCCTCTGACCTTCGCTGGTCGTTTTCTGGCGTCCCAGTATGTACATCTGCACCCTCCTCGCCTCAGAGACATCCTCGATCGGGCATTCACTTCCATCCTCGTTCCTCCGTGTCAGCAAACCAGCTTCTTTCCATCCCTCGAGGCTGCCCACATATCCCCTTCGTCCCATGGTGTGGGGGTAGAGATTAGCTTCACGGTTTTGCCGTGCTTGTTCTTGTACTTGCTGTTAAGAAAGTACAACAGGAAATTAATTAGAAAATCAGGGATAAAGCATTATGAGCATTAATTAAGAAAAGAGTACACACAAACATACCCTGAACTCGGGGGTGGCGTGCCGCTCAACGAACTCCTTCCACTCCTCTTCAGTGATCATGCCGTTGTACACAACATACGGCGGAGGCTCACGTGGGGGCACCCTGTTGATCCAATGCTCAACCAAGTAGTGGCGGAATGATTTAGCTTTGCCGGACACCAAAGAAAGAACGGTCTTCTTCACTTCTTCTGGGATCTTGTACCGTTCTTGCACCTTCTTCCAGATGGTCTCCTTTACTTCTTGCGGGACTTGTTTCCATGTGTGGTTGATGCAGCAATGTGATCTGGCCAGAGTCCCTAGCATACTACCGAACTCTGACCTGCTGCCCCCACCATACCTCCCATACTGGTCCCACAGAAGACTAATCTGATCCTCTTTCTGCAGTTTCAACCCACGGGTCGGACCTCTACCTCTGGGTCTCTGAGTAGCACTCGTAGAAGGTGCACTCATGGAAGGGCCAAGCATCAGGCAGATGTGGATGGGCAGTAGCAGCGGCAGATGTGGATGGGGCAACAGCAGCAGCGGCAGATGTAGATGGGACCGGTACCATTCGCTGCTCATTTTCCTCATCCTCACGACAAAATAAATCGAACTCTGCATCAGCCATGTCCTGATCAGCCATGCCTGCAAGGATTGAAATACAATTTGAATTAAATTAAGCATTTCATAATGGTCATAAACAAGCAATAAATAAAAGAGTGGTAATTTCATATAAATTTTTATAGTAATAACTTACATACACCATTATCTCTCAACCCACATTCCCTCGTTATGGTCTGATCGTATATACTCACGATGACCTGTGACCTCAGCCTCTTCCAATGAAATAGGAACAGTTGGAGGTTCATCTTCTGCATCATACTCATCAAACCACACCATCCACACCAACTATTCCTCTTCTCCCTTTAAGCACAACAGACCATCTAGGATTACAGGGATCAGTTACATAAAATATCTGCTTAACCTTCATCCCAACAACGAATGGCTCAACCGTGGGAGTAGCTCTAGACAGATCAACCAGTTTCATACCATGCTTCTCCTCACGGTAGCCATGAATGTTGTTAACCCAGTTACAGCGGAAAACACACATTTCGTAGCTGTTGTAGTCCAATACCCAGATGTCTTGTATAACACCGAAATATGATTGTTGTACTGAGACAGGACTATGACCCACGACACCGACGTCATATAAGTTTTGATAAGCTTCAAGCTCTACACCACTGTTTTGATTCGTTGACTTCTGATCCTGACGTTCTGTGAAAAAGGTGAATCCGTTGACATCGTACCCCCCATTAATTACGGTCCAAAACCGTGACGCTCCACATGCTGAACAGCTTTCAACAAATTCATCCGATTTCCAAAACAGCATGCAACCATTTGGACAAGCATGAATTTTCTGGTACCCCATACCCATTGGGCACATCATTTTTTTGGCTGAGTACGTAGTCGTTGGTAAAACGTTGTCCACCGGAAGAACGTATTTCAATAGTTCCAGGAGGTCAGTGAAACTTACGTCGCTCCAGCCATGTTTCGCTTTCAAGTTGAATAGCTTGAGGACGACACTCAACTTGCTTAACTTTGTAGGGTCACACCCGGGGTACAACGGTGTTTGATGAATCCAACAAATTTTCATGCTTGTCTGGCGTGTTAGAGTAATGTCGTTCCACATCTTCAAGCATAGTCTCAATGTCATCATCCCAGAAATCTGGCACAACGTTCGCTGTAACTCTTCTGGATCACCAGCAACTGTATCATCTCCAAGTTCTGTTTCTGTGTTTGCCTGACCATTATCCCCTTCGTCAGGCTTAATAACATCGAACGCACTCTGACCATGCCATCGGATTATGTCTTGGAAATCTTTTGTAAAACCGCGGCGGATCAGATGTTCCTTAATTGTTTCAACGCCGCGATATCTCAGATTGTTTTGGCAGTCGATACACGGACAAATATGTATCCCTTGTCTGTAGGTTTCAAATTGTTCGCCAACACCGTGCATAACTTATCAACTCCTTCTAAAAACTTGTCGTCCAAATTTCCGCTGTAAATCCACGAACGTTCCATCTCCTTCTAGCTATTTATATGAAGGCAGCCATTTCATACCGTCACCCGTGGTAGAGTCTTTACACTTTTGTATCTTATCAACCTAAATCCATCCATGAGTATTAAATCCCACGGTGAACGTGTTTTTAATATGTAATTTATTGAAAATTTCGGCAGCATCTCCCTACAGTTCTTCAAATGCACGATATTATGATATTAATCAATAATATATGCATTCGAAGAACAATAAAGAGATATTGCTGAAATAATCAATAAAGTACAATTAAAAACACATTCACACCCTAGGTGTGAGATTTAACAATCATGGACAGTCCGACAGGGACTGCCGAAGATATACCTCTATTAGGTATATCTTGGGCGGATAACTATGTTTGGTAGTTTGTCAAATATTATATGTATATATGTAAATCTTACCTCTGGTAGACGATTAGCCGATGCTAAGACGGTTGAGGTCGGAAGCCAAAATAAAGTCGTAGTCCTGATGCATAAATGAAAAACGACAACATTAGAATTCATCAAAAAATCAAGGTTAAATGCTAGCTAAACCGCGGAAAAAAATCAACAGCATCTCCCCTATATTTCTAACGTCTCCAAATCAGTTTTATCAAAGTCAAATTTGCACGCACCATCTAGAACTAGTAACATACATAAACTTATCTTATTCTACTATATATGAAGTTTATTTATGACCTTCTCTGCAGTACTTCAGATTGAAGGACTGAAACTAGTCATTCTAGAACCATTAAAATACCGAAACTCATCTTATTCTTTCTGGTGGTTATAACAATAGCATTGTTGATTCCTGTCACAGATTGTGAATCAAACAGAGAGCATCTGGCATAGCAGATTGAGCAGTTGAAAATGAGCTATTTTCAGGAATCGGTAATATACTTGAACTTACTTTCTTTCCTGTGGCAGTTTTAAGTAGTAGCATTTTTAAAACTACACTATTATTTATTAATTGTAATACTAAATGCTAAGAATAAAAAAATACAGCAGTTTACAATTTGCTTTGCAAAATTACCGTTACTAAGCACCGAAGTGGGCAAGTAGTGTAGAAATCAGCCCACGAACTAGGTTGCAATTAACTGTGAATCTGGGCACAAATATATGAACAAGGTTAGAACATTTGCCATTACACTCTCAGGATTCGATAGAAACGAGGTTAGAACTTGCAATCGAAATGCATGTATATGAACAAAGTTAGAAAAAAAACGATAATCAATCGATCGCATACCCAATACGCGATAGAGAGGTCGACGGTGAGACCAGTGGTAGATGGGTGGTGACCGGCGGCGATGGGAGTGACAAAGGTGGTGGGAGCGACAGCGGCGATGGCCGTTAGCAAGGTGACGGGAGAGAGGAGGCGATTTCAGTGAGGAAGATAGCGCGAAAGAAGAGTTACTGTAAGTACAGTGTGTAGAGTAAACGGGCAAATGTTGTAGTTAAAAGGACTTTAGATTACGGTTTACATGAAAACCGTAATGTAAAGTCACACTTTAAATGACGGTTCCTAAAGAACCGTAATCTAAAGTGTAACGAAATAAAAAAAATAGCGCGAAAATTATTTGGCCTATGCTGGGTTTCGAACTCAAGATCGATGGTGTTGACTCATGTACCCACGGCCATTAAGCCATGAGTCTTATTCGATCAAACATATGTAACACATTAATATAAAGTTATTTTTAATCTAAAATACACTGATAAACGACGTCGTTAACTATAATTAAGATTACGCGCGGCGTCGAAAAAATCAAATAACACGGGAAATATTTGGCGTCAGGTGAAAACGACGTCGTTGACCATCAGTCGGAGGTAGGCGCGCCTTTTTTAGGACGGACTTTAGCTGACGGTTATTAGTAAACCGTAATCTAAAGTCCGTTGACCGTAAAGCGCGCGTCAACACGGGACTTTAGATTACGGTTTCACTGATAACCGTCATCTAAAGTCCGTCCTAAAAAAGGCGCGCCTACCTCCGATCGATTATTGCTTACAGTTAATTCAATAAACGTCGTTAATTAACTCCGGCCTTCATATTAATTACGGTTTTTGTTAAAGCCGTGATTAAACCACCGTCATTAAAGGCTTCCGTTCCACCAGTGACGCCTTAGTAAGTTGATATCTTCCTTTGTACAATTTCAGCTGATTATAGCATTTTATGAATGCTAGACTAACTTTATAATATTATGTTACAGCTCATGAGTGAGGCTACTGAGGCTGGTAGGCCTTACTTTCCTGGGAATCGTAGCTGGGTTCATCGGCCGGATCCCGTCTTAGTAAGTTGATCTCTTCCTTTGTATAATTTCAGTTGATTATAGCATTTTATGAATGCTAGACTAACTTTATAATATTATGTTACAGCTCATGAGTGAGGCTACTGAGGTTGGTAGGCCTTACTTTCCTGGGAATCGTAGCTAGGACTAGCGTTACTACCATGAGGAGATGTCGCACGAAGAACAGAGGCAAACTGAACAAGGGATAGATGAAGTTTTCAGTACCTTATCTATATGGGATTCGTACTATCACCAGTATGGAGGGCCATAGTTTAGGATTTTATGTTTTTGTTGTTTTAAGATACAGTATGGATGTAGTTATTTTCTAGTGGACTTGGTGATGGTGGAATTATTGTTGAAATTGCTGGTGACCTTATTGATGACCTTCTGGTTGATTTTGTGGAGGTTCTTAGAACCGGTGGAGAGAAGAAAAACAGGGAAGACTATGCAAAAAATTTCTAGAAATGCACCGTTTCTTTTACTCTTCATTGCTCTTAAATGTTAATTTTACAGAATCAATTTTGCACCTAATTTCTTTTGGCAATGCATTGTAGTTATAGAAACACATAAGACTTGAGATTTCCCTAGATCATCACTATAAACCAGCATCGGGTATATAAACGAAAAACATTCATTTTTTCTTTCCTAGTTTCTATTTTAATCTTCTATAGAGCTTTTAAATCAGCAAGATTGTAGCTTGATGATTAGAGAGCAAGCACGTGTATCAAGTAGGAAAAGGAATCATGTATTGTCGATATTGAACCTGGTTAATGCAGTCTGCTTTCAGGAGGATATTTCACATGCATCAACACACTCATAAGAATCGGTAACATCTACTGTAACACCCCTACTGGCAATCACACCATTATCTCCTACCCCGTCTCAATTATCAACCATAATGCAGCGGAATAATAACTACAACGGGGGTGATACAATGCCGCTAGTCACCCACGTGACTAGCAAGGCCAATCCAAACACAAATACTACAACAAATACAATATCGGTCTGATGGGTCTTTTACCGAGTACACTATACATAAGATACTTCCTTTACTTAACCAATACCCAACCTAAATACAACTTCAAATCCATTACATATAGTACAATCTCAAATCCGTTCTATACCGAGTATCTACAGTTCCCAAGTTTAACAACTACCTTTTGGTCTTACAATTCCATAATACGACAATTACAATTGCTTTAACAACTACCCATATCAATAACAACACCGTCCTAATCTCGAACGGTGTCCGGCTTAGCTGTCGATCTCTTACAGTGATCATATTCAATGCGGGTACCTGCACACTAAAAACGTTCCCCCTAGGGGGTCATCTTACGCTGAATATGACTTCCGCATACCCCGCGTACTAGCGAGGGTACGCCGACTAATTGGTCGAGAGCATGCGGTTCATTTTATCACAACGGCATGCATACAACATACATTATATATGTACATTCACAATCAAGTTCAACATTGAACACAAGCACTAACACACATCAAGGGTTGGTTCAATGTGTTCTTTAATTAGGCTTGAGGGTTTCTACCTCACCATGCCTTACTCAACTACTCATGTACTACCCACTCCCTTGGGTACTCTTACTCACAATCTCAACAAGGTCTACAACACTCAACTCAATTCCCCACTCAACTCAAATTCTCAAGTCCCACAAGTCACAACTCAATTCTCAATACTCACATACTCGATTCCATACTCAATACTCAAGTTCCCAAAATACCCAATGCTCAAGGTACATGTTAAGTCGATCTCACGACCTCCGGGCAGGGTCACAAACAAGACCCACCACCGGGCTCAAATACAAATAGGGCTATACAGTTAGCTCCTCAAATACTCAAATGTCCGGTTCACTACCGGACTACTCAAATTCCCACAAATCCACTCCCGGAGTCAATTCACAATCTCAAGGATTAGCCTAGAAGTATCTCTCTCGATAGCATCTAATGGCTTAGGGAATTCCTCAATGTTTAGTATTCTAAGATTTAAGGTTTCAACCCACTTATTGAATACTCTCATGTTCGGGACATTGCTCATGTTAGTCGGTTCCTCTCATTGGGACTCGACTATATTTCTAAGGGGTTTGGTGATCCCTTACCATTCATTACTTTACTCAAGGTTCGTATTTCGAACAACTTTCCAATCCTCTAGTTAGAGGTTACTCATATACTTCCACTAATATTTATCGTGTGGATTTAGTTGTTTCGGTTCTCTAACCGTTATGGGGAGGTTACTACTCCCGTATGTTTTCTCACGTTCTAGTGCGTTTGTAGGTTTATGTTACCGTGTATTGGTTCGTTAGTTGTAGGGTGTTCCCACCATTTTATTAGTTCGCACTTGACTCCTTCTACGAGTCTCTACTCACACAAGACTCAACTATGAGTCGCACTACCACACACAATCACAATCAAGCAATTAATTCCCAATCCACATTTCATGAATTATACAAACTTTAGTTAAGAAATACAATCCGACCACAACAATACAATACAAACACAAGGGAGTACACACAGTCCGATTCGATCATTTATCTTGTTAGGTGATCACGCAATCAAACAAGCACACAAATCGGGGTAACCAAGTTAGGATACAGAGCATGAGGAAATCATACCTTTCACCGGGATTTATCTTTACCGGGGGTTCTCGTGTTCTTTGGCTCACCCTTGTTTCTCGAATCATATTCTCGAACCACTAATTACATGTCAAATGGTTCAATTATTATTAAGGTGTCACGGTATGCACATTATTGCTACTTCCGTCCCTACCCCGTTATCCCGTTAATTCGGTTTAACTTAGTGTACTTAACTCCTTAACTTGCTCACTCACTTCCAACACTTGTTTATACTCCTTAGGACCTTTATAAGTCACCAAACAACTCCTAAACATCATCTAAAACCAATGCCATTTAATCCCCCATGTTTTAAAGCCTTAAAAACACTTCCTGTTGAATTCTGGGGGTGGTCCGGGACTTGGTCCCTACCTATAGTCCCGGACCAATGCATTGTGAAACTCTCGGGTGAAAATAACATGTGGTCCGGGACCTTGTACCTAGGTCAAGTCCCGGACCAAACAATGGTTCTAATCCTCGGCTACATATTCATGGGTGGTCCGGGACCTTGTCCATCCGTCAAGTCCCGGACCAAGTGCTGCAAGAACTCTCGGCCTGTTTTTAGTGGGTGGTCCGGGACTCTGTCCAAGGACTAGGTCCCGGACCCTGCTAAAACCTGCAACTTACATTATTTTTCAGCCCCTAATCAATCCTTAAACCACCCTTAATCTTTCCCTAGTCTTCCCACAAGTTTTCCACATAATTAATCACCCAAAACATGCTCTAAACCACCTCAATCCTTGGTTAAATCCCTACTCCAATTCTTGTTCAAATTCAACAATCCAAGTTCTCTCATTTTGCATTTTTCACTCTTTTGCATTTCTAACTTCCTTCTTGCTTGTTTTTACCTCTTACCAACCTCACCAAATCCATCAATGACCATTGCAAACCTTTCCTACATAAAAGCACTTCTAAAAACCCAAGTCCAACTCGCATTTCCTAAGTCTTGCACACTTGCTCTTTTCTAGCTTTTCCAAAGCATTTCAATACTTATTTGCTACAGATTTTTACCTCTTCCAAAACCATCCTCCATTCACCACTTCAAGGTCACTAACATCTCTACACAACACTACAACCACCTAGGTTCTCCAATTCACTAAGTCATCTTAAACACTTATTTTTCTACCAAAATTTTGCCATAACCTCCCCATAAATTTAACATCTCCCAATCCATCAACTCTCATCAATTTTCATTCCTAATATAGCCACACCCACAAGGGGTCCTACCAGCACACAAACACCAATCAAAATTCACCAAACAACAATATAAACACAATTCCCAAATCAACATCTCACAAAATCCTACTAACCACAATCAAGCACATTATTGCTCCAGATTTTATTTCATCTTTTATTCTTCCCAAACCCAATTCTAAAACCATTAATAAAGTCATCAAGGTAGTTTCTTACCTTACTTCACAAGTCTCTCCTTAATTCTCCTCTTGCTCCTCATATTCCCAAAATCAGTAAGAGGGAATGGAGTTTCCAAACTCCATCCCAACATTCAAGAAACACCAAATACATTCAATTAATTATCTAAACCCTTAGGAAATCTCAATTCAATAAAAAAGGCTTAGAGCACAAGTTAGGGTTTTACCTTTGGAGATTTTTTAGAGGGGTTCTCACCCTTGAATCAAGAAGGGGATTACTCCACCATTGGAGGGTTGAAATGGAGCTCAAAATCAAGAAGAAAACAAGGCATTACAAAGGGGTAAAAATTGGTCACCAAAGGAGGGAGAACCAAAATGAGTTTTTCAATGAAATTTTTACCTTGTTTTAAAGAGGAGACTCCAAGCTACAAGATGATGTGCTTTTCTCTTCAAATGGGGAAAACCCATGGAGGTCAAGTTCTTCCTTTTGGAATTTCGAAAAGAGAGGAAGATGGAGGATGATAGGGGAGTTCAAATATGTAGTTTACTTTTGATTTGGAGCTCAAATGGAGCTTGGGCATGTGATGGAAGTTGGAGTAGCCATGGAAGCTTGGGGGAGGAGCTTCAAATCGGCAGCAACCAGGAGGAGGAAAGAGAGAACGGTGGGGAAGGGGAAAGGAGGAAAGAGTAAAGGAAAGAAAGAAATGAGAGGAGAGAGAAGAGGTAATGTGCTTTTGTACTTTTTCTTCTTTTGCTTTTTGACTTGTTAATTAGTAACTAGTCTTGTGAGAGGGGCTCATTTAGGCAGTAAAAACCGGCCCACTTATATGTTACAAGCTGGAGTGTTTTTCGTCTTTTACAGAAAACGCTCGTTTATTTACCCGGTTTAGCACTATTCACTAACCGGGCCCGTTTTCCGGAATTTTCTCGTTTCTTTAATTTTAATGGCTCTTAAGCTTCCATTAATGTTTATTTATAGTTATTTAATGAACTATAATTTTTACGGGTTCATTTGACCACTCAAAGTCACGTTTTCGGGTTTTCTCGAAAAACGTGCGCTAAAGCTTTATTAGCGTTTTTAATTCGTTTTATGGATCTGTTTTCTTCGGGAATTGTTCCCCAATATTATTTAGGCATTATTAAGCCTTTTAAATTCATTTAGTACCCTATTTAAGGTTTTATTTCTCCTAGGGTCACTTAACGCTCGTTTTAGCGTTTTTCGCTTTTTAAGCTTTTTTATTATTTCTTTTGGATTTATTCTTTTTACCAAAATTCATTAGGCACTAATAGGCCCTCAATATCGTATTAGAGTAATTTAATCACCCTAATTAAGTCCGGGGTATTTCAATCTACCCCCCTTAAAGAACTTTGCCCACAAAGTTAGTGAGTCTAAGGTTGTTAGTCACCGAGGTACTCAATACTAGGGTTATACTCTCTCAACAACTGTCAGACTCCAATGACTTACTGAATACAAACCACATATCCACACAACATGTCAAGCATGCATAGCAACCAAAAATATCTTTTTCCCATATCTCTCAATGGGGGTCCATCCGCAGACAATTAGGCGCTAAGTCCTCCCCCAAATCGAGTGATCCCTTAGGTACCGGTCATGTTTGAACACTTACGCTCTCTGGTTCATGGCCATCATGACATTGAGCACTTACTCTTTCTGGCTCTACGGTCCTTTGGTTATGATCAAAATCATTTGCAACTCTAGAGAATCCTCAGGCTCCAAAGTGGGTACTCTTCCCTGACCGGACTACTCATATCCGGCAACCCTTGGACAAATACAAAACACACACTACAAACGTCCAACAGGTCACATAGTACCCTTGCTCGTCCGTTGTAGTGGTTTCAAAACTATTCAACACCTCCACCGACTCACAACTAGCTTCACCTCCATGATTCAACCGGATACCCGTGCCTAGCCATGAAAGATCCACTAGCGCCCGTGGGAGTGGTTTCAAAACCAATCCTCATTCTCAAGTTTGAAAAAAATCATTTGCCAAAATCATTTGGAAGTTCATTTTGAAAACTCAATGCATCTCCAAGTTCCAATTTATGTTAGTTTCACCTATTACTAGTGTGATTACTTGTGGCCACTTATACGGAGCTTCAAGAGTCATTCAACCCCAATGTGATCAGCATTGGTGTTGAACTATCCATCCACCCCACTTTGGTGTTCGGCTTCCCTTGATCACTAGCAAACCAAGTTCCACCTCCCACCCAATTCACACAATCAAATAGTCAAACATTAATTTCATTTTCTATCTTTTTATCTTTCTAATCATAATCATGCAACCATACATTTACCAATTTCTAGAATTCATTTACTCATTACTACTCATACCATCAATTATTACTCAACTTATCTTCAGCTACTATACCCAAGAATTTCGAAAGTTAGTTCTCAAATTAGTTCTTCTATCCTCAAATCATTTACAAGTCAAATCAATTCCTATCCTCAAGTTATTCACAAATACAATCAACTCAAATTACCTAGGGGACTCGCTTCCCACTAGGTTCAACATCGGTTTCATACCGATTTATACTCTTCAAATCTCCCCAACATACTCATCAAACTCCTCAAACATACTCGTTTCCCAAAACCATTACCAATCGGGGTTCTCATTCCCCATGGAGTTTCTCTACTCCATTCACCTCAAATATCTCACAATCAATACTCCTTTCCACTTCTAATCTCTATAATCAAACTTAATTACATTATGAATGGCTACCTATGTTTATGTAACATAAGTACCAATCATAACAACAAATACTTTTGCGTTATGCGCATTGTAGTTTACGCCCTATCACGTAAAACATACATTTCGTGGTTTTCGTCCTACCCCTCTTAAAAAGGGATTACGCCCACGTAATCTACTATGTGTCAACATTGGAGATATGTCGAAGGCATTCAGCCGTCATGGAGTGGTTCAACTTCCATGTGGTCTGTTATACAATGTATTCTGGTCAAAGGGTCTTAACCGCATTGTCGGCTAGTCCCTGCACCAAGAATTCTCATCGGAGTTTGTTTAACTCTCAACTGGGTTTGGTTCTAGCCTTAGAGGCTTCCAGGCATTGATAATCAGCTATTAATTCACTAGGTGTATCAAACCTTAGAATTTGGGCCCATTAGCTTCTGCTACGCGACCCTGATAACTTTGGGTTTATTTACCCTTCTCGTTATCCTTAATGTGTTGTACAACATCTGTTTGCCCTTTTATCCTGGGAATACGGTTTATCAATCAAGCGTGGTATTCTTTTACCGTACGCGAATTCAATGAGCTTCTGATTTTCTATCCAGCTCCTTAGGAATCTATATACTGTTGTATATTTTCGTGGTTATTCACTTGATTCCTCCGACTTATTATCGGTTGCGGTTACGCCACTACTTAATTGTATTGCTTCCTCTGTTGTCAGTAGCCTCTGAATTATGACTTTGCATTTTCTATACTTCGGTCCTTATGACTTCGTACGTTTCCTTCTACCTTTTACCACAATTGTCATCTTCCTAACTTCCTAGCTATCCCACTCGATCATTACTGCACAAGCGCAATACCAAAACACTCAGTCCTACAGAGTGCAGAGGCGGAAACCCCTGGGCAGTAAATCTCTTGTGAGATTGCATTAGGAATGAATATTATTTCCTTATTTCTCGGTCTGTCTACCATCTTTACTCACCAATTCCATAACCTTATGATTTATTCGCATATATTGGTCGCTTGCTGCGCACCATCTTCGTGTTTGCTTACGACCTTTGTTTCCATGGCATCCGCTATCTCATTAGCTTCCGTTCATGTATCTCTACCATTAGACAATGGTTCGCCATTTACTTGGCTGATTATAGTACCTGACATTCTTTTATATTTCTGAGCTCCTTGAGCGCTATTGGTTTTTACACTTTAGGTTAATTCATACTCCACATATTACTTCTTAACCGATTACTCCTCGGTTTCTTCCAATAGCTATCAAAGCTTTCTTTGGCTTATTTCTTACGATTTTCGCTTGGCAATGGCTTGATGCTCAAGCTCCACTACATTAGTAGTTCTGAAAGGGATGTATTACCAGATATTCACTGATGGTATTCCCTTCTTGGAATCTATGTGTTTACCGCTCTCACGGTCTCACATTAACGAGGGGTATCCCTACTCGTTGGTTATTAAACAATCTTACTGGTGTCGTTCTTGGCAACTCTTCCTATGATTCACAATGGTTTTGCAACCATTGAATTTGTATTGTAATAGGTTCATGGCGTACTAGCCACGTTGCCTAGAGTTCTGCTCATTATAGGCGGCTCACAGATATTCGCATTACTCCGTATGCTGTCAAATGGCTTGGAGGTATTACTGGGCTCCATGGTAAGGTTATCGCATCACGCTTCCATTTATTGGAGGCCCCTTCAAGTATTTCGGTATTGATTGGTACCATTTATTAGTCTAGGGTATCCCCTTTCAAGTGGGATCCCTTTGGTGTTCTAACCGAATGTTCGTTCCATTTATGGTGTTCTTATCACGACATTTCGTTCAACCGTGTTGACTTGATACCCTTTTATGGATTGCTCCTGGGTATTACTGATTATGCGGTAGCAACTGACTGACATTTATGAGTATGTTCACTTGTTATTCCTACCTTGTGGTTTTGGATCTGAATCTGTCCCACTTGGGGTTATAACGTCTCCCGCTCTTAGGGTAGACTATGGATACTTCTCCCTATGCTTATAATTGGTTTGGTATTCTTTTCGGTGGTGAATGGTATCCTCCGGTACCTTGGATGATCACTCTGGGTATTTTATCCCGTTCATCGAATGTCAATGTGTTCTTATCAGGCATTTGCCTCATTGTTTTTAGACCGGGTGCCAATTCCGGCTATTTCATGCTTTTGTTTCAAGTTCTTGAGACATCTCCAATGTCTTTAGTCAATTACTAGTGCTTCTCGCATTTCTTCACTTTAGTCATCCTCCTAGAATGAGTTCTTGACTCCTTTAGCTTGTAAGCTCGTCTGAGTTTCTTCAATTATTCGAGGTATCCAACTGTCTAGATTTGTATTCACTTATGGTCCATAGAACAGAGCTGACTACTTCCCGTGTTTCGTACACTACATGTATACATACGTGGGGTACCGTGTTGGTACGTTACCACCTACCTGACTAACTCACAAGTCTGTCAGGCCCGCAAGCTCCTTCGGAGTGCGGTCGTCCCACATCCCGTAATTGGGTACACTCGTAGTGCTCGTCACACGCCTAGGTGAAGTATTCTATTGTCAACTCCTCTTGTATCGTTCAATGATACTCACCGTGATTCTCCGGTTTGGTTTTAAAAATATGAGGTTTGAAAAGAAAAGCTTGTAGTTTTTGAAAGAAAGGTTTTGTGTTTGAAATAAAATCCAAGGTTTTGAGAAGAAATCTTCATGGCGTTGCCATGTTTGAGGTCTTGACCAAGTCTAGCTCAATGCTGACTGGTTTGTTTGATAATATACTATTCGGGCCGTTAGGCCTTTCCAAGGTTTGATTCTTCAATTCCTTAGGATTGGCAATCCTATGATTGCTTCCATCTCCATGGTGGTACCTTTAGTAAGTACTTGTTAGTCATTAAAAGGCTTCCAATTGCCTTGTAGTTGCTGCACTTGCCCTGGGCAAGTGCGCGGGTATGTCAGTTTTCAGGTTATCTTATACCGTTTACGGTATTTTTTTCATCCATATTTGGTGTTTATATTGGATCTTCCTTTGGTCCTTAGATCTTAGTGATCAATCTCCTGAGTACTTCACAGTGCTCTTGACAAAATTGTTATTAATTCGGGTGCTTTCCCGATCCTTGAGGTACTCCGTGTACCTTGCTCCGTTGCTCGTTCCCACGCCTTTACGGTGGTTACGAGGTTGTTTGATTAATCCGTAGGAACTATGTCGTAGCCCTGTCGGCGTATATTTAACTTAAGTATTTCTGCCACTTGGCGTTATAGGTTTGGAGTTTTCCCTCCTCGATTAAATCCTTAGTCGGTTTGTATACCGTTAGTGGTATTATCCTGCGTTTGCAATCCGTAGACTCTATTGTCTCGGGTTTATTACTCCACTTTCCGCTTCATTGCGTAGTTGCGCTTTCCTTCTTGTTGGTTGTGCATGGTTCTCGCGACTGCGTAGCATGTCGCCCCATGGTGCCGCAAATTCCATTATCCTACTGTTAGGATCTTCAATTTACTGTTGTTCAGTACGGTTATTGTTGTTGAAACGGGAACCGTCTTTGGAATTTCCAGTTCTTGAATGTACCGTATGTCTGGCTCTTTCTCTTTACATGGTTTATTTACAACTGCCAGATCGGGTTAACCCGAGTATGAGAGGTCTTTCCATCTCCCTGGCGTTCTTCCCCCAACTTATAACGGGGTTGCGGAGGGCGGGATTGGTTATGTAGGTATCCAGATCACACTGGAAGTTCCTAACTAGCGTACCTCACACGCTAACACTCAACCCTTAGCCCTAAGTCTCTAATTCCTAACTCGGTATTTTCCTAAACTCGGTATTTAAACCATCAGAGCGATACTTCGCTCTGATACCACTTTTTGTAACACCCCTACCGGCAATCACACCATTATCTCCTACCCCGTCTCAATTATCAACCATAATGCAGCGGAATAATAACTACAACCGGGGGAGATCCAATGCCGCTAGTCACCCACGTGACTAGCAAGGCCAATCCAAACACAAATACTAAAACAAATACAATATCGGTCTGATGGGTCTTTTACCGAGTACACTATACATAAGATACTTCCTTTACTTAACCAATACCCAACCTAAATACAACTTCAAATCCATTACATATAGTACAATCTCAAATCCGTTCTATACCGAGTATCTACAGTTCCCAAGTTTAACAACTACCTTTTGGTCTTACAATTCCACAATACAACAATTACAATTGCTTTAACAACTACTCATATCAATAACAACCATGTCCTACTCTCGAACGGTGTCCGGCTTAGCTGTCGGTCTCTTACAGTGATCATATTCACTTCGGGTACCTGCACACTAAAAACGTTCCCCCTAGGGGGTCAGCTTACGCTGAATATGACTTCCGTATACCCCGCGTACTAGCGAGGGTACGCCGACTAATTGGTCGAGAGCATGCGGTTCATTTTATCACAACAGCATGCATACAACATACATTATATATGTACATTCACAATCAAGTTCAACATTGAACACAAGCACTAACACACATCAAGGGTTGGTTCAATGTGTTCTTTAATTAGGCTTGAGGGTTTCTACCTCACCATGCCTTACTCAACTACTCATGTACTACCCACTCCCTTGGGTACTCTTACTCACAATCTCAACAAGGTCTACAACACTCAACTCAATTCCCCACTCAACTCAAATTCTCAAGTCCCACAGTCACAACTCAATTCTCAATACTCACATACTCGATTCCATACTCAATACTCAATACTCAGTTCCCAAAATACCCAATGCTCAAGGTATATGTTAAGTCGATCTCACGACTCCGGGCAGGGTCACACACAAGACCCACCACCGGGCTCAAATACAAATAGGGCTATACAGTTAGCTCCTCAAATACTCAAATGTCCGGTTCACTACCAGACTACTCAAATTCTCACAACTCCACTCTCGGAGTCAATTCACAATCTCAAGGATTAGCCTAGAAGTATCTCTCTCGATAGCATCTAATGGCTTAGGGAATTCCTCAATGTTTAGTATTCTAAGATTTAAGGTTTCAACCCACTTATTGAATACTCTCATGTTCGGGACATTGCTCATGTTAGTCGGTTCCTCTCATTGGGACTCGACTATATTTCTAAGGGGTTTGGTGATCCCTTACCATTCATTACTTTACTCAAGGTTCGTATTTCGAACAACTTTCCAATCCTCTAGTTAGAGGTTACTCATACTTCCACTAATATTTATCGTGTGGATTAGTTGTTTCGGTTCTCTAACCGTTATGGGGAGGTTACTACTCCCGTATTTTCTCACGTTCTAGTGCGTTGTAGGTTTATGGAGTATGTATGGTTCGGTTGTAGGGTGTTCCCACTATTTTATTAGTTCGCACTTGACTCCTTCTACGAGTCTCTACTCACACAAGACTCAACTATGAGTCACACTACCACACACAATCACAATCAAGCAATTAATTCCCAATCCACATTTCATGAATTATACAAACTTTAGTTAAGAAATACAATCCGACCACAACAATACAATACAAACACAAGGGAGTACACACAGTCCAATTCGTGCATTTATCTTGTTAGGTGATCACACAATCAAACAAGCACACAAATCGGGGTAACCAAGTTAGGATACAGAGCATGAGGAAATCATACCTTTCACCGGGATTTATCTTTACCGGGGGTTCTTGTGTTCTTTGGCTCACCCTTGTTTCTCGAATCATATTCTCGAACCACTAATTACATGTCAAATGGTTCAATTATTATTAAGGTGTCACGGTATGCACATTATTGCTACTTCCGTCCCTACCCCATTATCCCGTTAATTCGGTTTAACTTAGTGTACTTAACTCCTTAACTTGCTCACTCACTTCCAACACTTGTTTATACTCCTTAGGACCTTTATAAGTCACCAAACAACTCCTAAACATCATCTAAAACCAATACCATTTAATCCCCCATGTTTTAAAGCCTTAAAAACACTTCCTGTTGAATTCTGGGGGTGGTCCGGGACTTGGTCCCTACCTATAGTCCCGGACCAATGCATTGTGAAACTCTCGGGTGAAAATAACATGTAGTCCGGGACCTTGTACCTAGGTCAAGTCCTGGACCAAACAATGGTTCTAATCCTCGGCTACATATTCATGGGTGGTCCGGGACCTTGTCCATCCGTCAAGTCCCGGACCAAGTGCTGCAAGAACTCTCGGCCTGTTTTTAGTGGGTGGTCCGGGACTCTGTCCAAGGACTAGGTCCCGGACCCTGCTAAAACCTGCAACTTACATTATTTTTCAGCCCCTAATCAATCCTTAAACCACCCTTAATCTTTCCCTAGTCTTCCCACAAGTTTTCCACATAATTAATCACCCTAAAACATGCTCTAAACCACCTCAAATCCTTGGTTAAATCCCTACTCCAATTCTTGTTCAAATTCAACAATCCAAGTTCTCTCATTTTGCATTTTTCACTCTTTTGCATTTCTAACTTCCTTCTTGCTTGTTTTTACCTCTTACCAACCTCACCAAATCCATCAATGACCATTGCAAACCTTTCCTACATAAAAGCACTTCTAAAAACCCAAGTCCAACTCTCATTTCCTAAGTCTTGCACACTTGCTCTTTTCTAGCTTTTCCAAAGCATTTCAATACTTATTTGCTACAGATTTTTACCTCTTCCAAAACCATCCTCCATTCACCACTTCAAGGTCACTAACATCTCTACACAACACTACAACCACCTAGGTTCTCCAATTCACTAAGTCATCTTAAACACTTATTTTTCTACCAAAATTTTGCCATAACCTCCCCATAAATTTAACATCTCCCAATCCTTCAACTCTCATCAATTTTCATTCCTAATCTAGCCACCCCACAAAGGGTCCTACCAGCACACAAACACCAATCAAAATTCACCAAAAAACAATATAAACACAATTCCCAAATCAACATCTCACAAAATCCTACTAACCACAATCAAGCACATTATTGCTCCAAATTTTATTTCATCTTTTATTCTTCCCAAACCCAATTCTAAAACCATTAATAAAGTCATCAAGGTAGTTTCTTACCTTACTTCACAAGTCTCTCCTTAACTCTCCTCTTGCTCCTCATCTTCCCAAAATCGGTCAAGAGGGAATGGAGTTTCCAAACTCCATCCCAACATTCAAGAAACACCAAATACATCCAATTAATTATCTAAACCCTTAGGAAATCTCAATTCAATAAAAAAGGCTTAGAGCACAAGTTAGGGTTTTACCTTTGGAGATTTTTTAGAGGGGTTCTCACCCTTGAATCAAGAAGGGGATTACTCCACCATTGGAGGGTTGAAGTGGAGCTCAAAATCAAGAAGAAAACAAGGCATTACAAAGGGGTAAAAATCGGTCACCAAAGGAGGGAGAACCAAAATGAGTTTTTCAATGAAATTTTTACCTTATTTGAAAGAGGAGACTCCAAGCTACAAGATGATGTGCTTTTCTCTTCAAATGGGGAAAACCCATGGAGGTCAAGTTCTTCCTTTTGGAATTTCAAAAAGAGAGGAAGATGGAGGATGATGAGGGGAGTTCAAATATGTAGTTTACTTTTGATTTGGAGCTCAAATGGAGCTTGGGCATGTGATGGAATGTAACACCCCTACTATTAATACAGCCATTAACGTCCAATCTCCTTACTCATCGGATACACGCAGCGGATATATGTTTACATACAATGGGTGATACAATGCCGTTAGTCACCCACGTGACTAACAAGGCTACTGATTCTACATACAGCATCGGTCTGATGGACCGGAATCCCGAGTACTACAAATCTACAATGCATTCTCCATTTACCAAATGCTACTACAATCTCCATTCAATACAATACTCCAAGTACAATACAATATAATCTACATACCGAGTTTACTAAGATCCTTATACAATGTGCTATCTCTTCAAAGTTCATACATACTCGCTAAGAGACTACTTGCTACCCGTTCCTCACACGCTACTTACTTCCAAATACCAGGGTGTGCCTCCGGTCTCTTCCTTGACCAGATTCGTTTCGGGTACCTGCACACTAAAAAATGTCCCCCGAAGGGGTCAGCTTTCGCCGAGCATGATAACCGCATACCCCGCGTACTAGTGAGGGTACGCCGACCACTTGGTCGTATACATGCGGTTGATTTCATTCAAACATACATGCATACATGCTTTTATACATATTATTACAATACATTATGCAAGGCATACACACATACATACACTTCATTGCATACAAGAGTACATCATAAATCATTCAATACGTACTTACCTCTTTCCGAATACACATACTCATTACATACACAGTATACAATACTTGTTAGCTTCATTGGTCCACCCGGGTTAATCGGGTGGAGATTACTCTTTTACTCGTTACTTCATACACATACATGCTCATACTCATACTTACTTACGGATCCATACTTACTTACTCTTACCCTTACTCAAGTTAAGTCGTCGGGACCTCCGGCCCTGGGGACTACACCGTCCCGCCTCCGGGATTTACTTGACTCACTAATCCGGGATGCTACCCATTTAAGGGATTTGGGCCGCGGACCAGTTTAAGAGTCAGGATTTGCAGCCAACCTCTTGTGACTCCGCATCCTCACGCGTGGCCGAAGCTATATCGGACTTGTACTCATTCCAATTTACTCACTTAAGTTAGGAGTTAGATAGTTAGGAATTAGCACAAGTCAACATCCAAGCCACAATAATACAATACCAATATACACATACATACAAATACATTACAATATACAAGTACACTACAAGTACGATACACTTCATCATCATTCATATGTTTCATGAATTATGCAAACTATTGTTCAAGACAAATATCAAGAACAATGTAAACAAGCGCAAGTAATTGCAATATAATCCGATTCATGCATTTATCTATTTAGGTGGTCAAATAAGCACACAAATCGGGGTAACCAGATTAGGATACAGGGCATGAAGAAATCATACCGTTCACCGTTGTACGTACTTCCAAACGTCTCCCGGTGTCACAAACCAAATCCTATTATATACATACAATTGAATGATTAACGTCTACAATTATTCAACTTGTACTCTTACTATGTTTCCTAACTCATACTTACTATGTCTTCACAAATTCTTATACTCACACTTTACTTACTTACTTAGTTTCATTACTTTAGGTTTTACTTTCTTACTTACTACTAGCATGCTTACATACATGCACTATATATATGTATGAGTATACATATATGTATATGTATATACATATATATATATATATTAATTATTTAAATAATTTTTTTTTTTGTCAGGACCGGACTTGCGACCTACCTTGCAAGTCCGGTCCATTCCAGTAGCTCAGATTCCGGAAATTTTCTGGCCGACCGGACTTGCATGTCCGGTCGCAAGTCCGGTCCATTCTGAAGGTTTCATCGGGGAATTTTTCTGGTCCGACCGGACTTGCAAGTCCGGTCGCAAGTCCGGTCGATTCCAGTAGCTTTCTGACGGAAAATTTTCTGCTCCGACCAGACTTGCAAGTCCGGTCGCAAGTCCGGTCGGACCCAGTATTTGCATTTTAATTACTGTTTTCAGTCCTCTCTTTCACCCATTACTTCCCCATTGTTCCTACACTTAATCCCACATGTTACAACACTAATTAAACCTCCCAATACACCTTAGTTCATCCACCAAACTCCTTACTAAATCCATCAATCAATCTTACACAAATTCCTCAATTCTTTTCTTACCAATGTAACAGTTTTTGTTCTACCTATGCTACAGATTTTTGTTGCAACTTCTACCACTCAATACTTCCTCTATCAATGTCACTCCTAGCATCCCAAATACATCTCCAACAACTACAACATCTATACCCAAGTCCAACACTCTTTTTACCAATTCTTACACCCTAATTTTTCCTAACTTCTCCATACATTCTTATACCCTTTTGCTACAGATTTTCACACTCCTTGTTTCTCTTACCACAACTACCTCTTCATCACTACTAAACATACCTACTAACTCCAATACACACCTTGGTTCTCCCTTTCACCAAGTCATCCATAAGTGTACATTTCCTACCAAAAATTTGCCATAGTTCACCTACAATTCTCCCTTATCCACACATACTCATTATCACCAAAATCATTCCTATTCTAGCCACACCCATACAAGGGTCCTACCAGCAATACAAAGCAATCTTAATACATCATTATCTCCTCAAAACACAATATCAATACATATATACCATTCCTTGGCTCTAAGGCCTACAATTCACATACCAATGCACAAATACTCAAACTTACTCACAATTACCCAAACTTCCAATACTACAATACCAATACAATAGTTTAGGTTCTTTTATTTACTTACCCATTCCCATTACTCCAATGCACTATAATTTAACATGAGTGAAGATCTCTTACCTTGAGCTTTTATTTCCTTCAATTCCTCTTCATTTCTCCTTCTCTCTTTCTTGTTCAAATCGGCCATATGGGGAATGGAGTTATCAAACTCCATTCCCACCACCCAAAGCACATAAAACAAGTGCAATTAATCTACTAATCCTTAAATTAATGCTAATTCATTTAAAGTGTCAAACACAATTTCTAGGGTTTACCTTTTGAAGCTTTTAAGAGGGTTTTTAGCCCTTGGTTCAAGAAGGTGAATCCACCACCATTGCAAGGTTGATATTATGCTCAAAAGAGAGAGAGAAAACAAGGCATTACAAGGAGGTAAAAATCGGCTATGAAGCAAGGTGGAGAAAACATGAGTTTTTCATGTAGATTTTTACCTTGTTGGAAAGAGGAGACTCCAAGCTCCATAGTGGTGTGCTTTTCTCTTCAAATGGGGAAAACCCATGGAGATGAAACTCATCCTTTTCGAATTTTGAAAGAGAGAATGATAGAGGAGGATGAGGGGATTACAAATATGTAATTATTTTTGTGATTGGAGCTCAAATGGAGGTAGAGCTTGAGGAAGAATGAAGAGAAGCCATGGGAGGTGTGGAGCTTCTCAAAATCGCCAGCCAAGGGGGGAGAATGAGAGAGAAATCGGTGAGGAAGGGGAAGGGTAGGAGAGAGAAGAGGGAAAAGTGAAAGTAAGAGGTGAGAGAGTGGTATTTACCTTTTTCACTTTTACTTTTTGCTTTATGATTTACTTATTTGTTAGCTAGTTACATGTGTGTGTGAGGGGTTATTTAACCCATTAAAAACCGACCCCCTTTACAGTATACTAGCTGGAGCGTTTTTCGTCTTTTACAGAAAACGCTCGTTATTTTACCCGGTTTAGGTACTATTCACTAACCGGGCCCGTTTTCCGGAATTTTCTCGTTTAATTATTTTTATTAGTTATTAAGCTTCCATAAATGCTTAATAATTATTATTTAACGATTTATTATTTTTACGGGTCCGTTTGACCACTTAAAGTCACGTTTTCGGGTTTCCTCGAAAAACGTGCTCTAAAGCTCTATTAGCGTTTTAATTCATTATTTGGATCCGTTTTCTTCGGGAGTTGTTCCCATATATTGTTTAGGCCTTATTAAGCCTTTAGAATCCATATAATACGCTAACTGAGGTCTCATACCTCCTATGGTTATTTAACGCTTATTTAGCGTTTTTCGCCTTTTAAGCGTTTCTTTATTTCTTTTGGATTTATTTTTCCTTACAATTATTAATTAGGTACCATTAGGCCCTTAAATACGTATTAAGTTAATTTTAATCCCTATATTTAAGTTCGGGGTATTTCAATCTACCCCCCTTAAGAACTTTGTCCTCAAAGTTGTTCGAGGTTATAGGATTACTGTACTTACTCCTTTATACTTGTCTAGTGCCAAAGTCACACATCCTTCCTCCTTACAATTCCCAAATCTACTCCTCAAGGTTCCTACATACCATGCCATGCCAATGTACGATAGTTACTCTAATCCGCATTACTACCGACCATCCGGTTCCTCATTACCAATTTATACATACATACAATGCAAGGCTATCCCCGAAGCGATGCAATACACATTCCAATCCCGCAGGCGCTCAGGTCCTCTAGACACGGGACTCCTCTATGTCCCGCTGCCCTTGGAATTATACCACATACTACCTTACTATCTTCTTCGGTACTCACTTCTGACACATCCTCGTTCTCCCTACTAAAGAAATTCTTCCACCACTACCAATTAAAATTTCTAAAACATACGACTCCATATTCCAATTTATATTCATTACTTCTATCCTATGTGTGATTCTTGTGACCACTTGAGGGGAGCTTCAAGAATCATTCGACCCTGATGTGATCAGCATCAGTGTTGAACTATCTTTCCACCCCAATTTGTGTTCGGTTTCCCTTGATCTGATCAGGATCAAGTTCGACTTCCCACATCAGGTTCAACCAAACAAATAATTTAATTATTTTTCATTTTCTATCTTTTTATTCTTTCTAGTCGTGATTACGAATTCATACATCTCCAAAGGATGGAATCAATCCATCAGTCATCCTCACTCTACTTCCCAAATGCTTTACTCCATGGTTCAATCCTAAATGCTCACTTCATCGACTGTTACTACTTCCATTCATTACTCACCATCATCTCCTATATTCTAACTAAGGAATACTACACTTATAAGGTTTAGTTGGCTTCAGTTGTTTCAAATATTTTTACGATTCCACTACTCATAAACTTCATTCATCTACTATCCTCATTCATTTCATACTATTTCTTCAAAGGTTACAATACTTGTGGAGCTCCGTCCACTACTCATTACTTTTCTTTTACTAATACTCTTACATTGGTGTTACAGGCTGGGTATATTCCTCATATGGTATTTGCATGTCTAATGCCTAATTACCATAATTACGGTGTGAATGAGTACTTATGTTTATTTAACATAGTATCAATCATAAGTTTGGTTCTCATTTGTGCTATGCACATTGTGGTTCATGTGTTTTATTCACAAAACTTACATTCAGCGGTTTTCGCTCTACCCCCCTAAACCCACCCATTACGCCCACGTAATCTACCATATGTTATTATTATTAAACATTGGTTTAATCAATTTGGGCAATCTGAAGCGTTTAGCTTCACTACGGTACACTATACAATATGCTCTGGTCAAAGGGTCTTAACCATACCAATGGTTTAGTCTTTGCGCCAAGAATTCCTATATGAGTTTATTTAACTCACAATCAATTTGGTTCTAGCCTATTAGGCTTTGAGGCATTAATAGTCAATCTCGCATACTTACTGGGTGTATTACTAGGGCCCACTAGCTTCTGCTGCGCGACCCTGATAGCCTCAGTGTTTAATTCACTCTTTGGTATTTATAGATGTGTTACTCATCGCCTTTTTATCCCTTTTGTGGGAATAAGGTTTACAAACAAGTGTGGTTCTTTTACCGCCTTTTAACTCAACGAGTTTAGATTATAACCAGCTTCCTGGTAATCTATTATACCTACTATCTGTACTCTCATGATTATTCGCTAAGTTCTTCCAACTTATTGTTGGCGAGGCTAAGCCACTATTTAGTTATAGTGCTTCCTCTGTTGTCAATAGCTTCTGAATTATACCAGTTCTTCTGGTTCAGTACAAGTGTCCTTTACTTGTATGACCTTGCATTTTCTATGCGTCGGTCCTTGTGACTTTCTTAAGTCTCTTTTCACTCTTTAATCCATTGGAATTCACCTTTTGTGATTGTTAGTGTATTGTACACTCTTCGTGCTTCTTTGGCCTTAGGCCGCACGGTTTAGTGCTAAGCTTGCTTAACTGGCTAGTGCCATGTTTGTTGTGTGGTGAAAGAAGGTTTACTACGGTTTACATTCTCCATATCCCTAGCCATCCCATTAGATCATTAGCTGAACAAGTGCAATACCAAAACACTCAGTCATACAGAGTGCAGAGGCGTAAACGCTTGACAGTAAGTCACTTATGTGATAGAAAAGAATATTTCTGCCTGTCTTCCATACTTATACTCCGTGTCGTTATCTAACTACTTCCTCATAGCGGTCGCTTGTTGCGCACCGTATTCTTACTCATTGTACAACATTGTTTTTACTGTTTCTATTACTGTGATAGTTCCTCTTTACTTATTGCGATCGTCATTGGCACCATTCCCTTATGGTGTGAATACCCTGGGGTTTCCAATGTTCGTGTGTATGACGGTTGTCGTAGCATACCGCAATACTAATATCCTCCCAATGTGGAGATGTCTTATTCCACTTAGGTTTTATGTGTAGGTTAACTTACCTCACATTCTATCATCATTTGTGATACAATTTACCAAGTATCTTGGTTGACCAAGGATGAAGTGGTTTACCGGGTTACAAGCTCTCTTGAGCGTTGGTCATTCATGGTGTGCAATGTGCACTCACATTGATTGTTTTGACAATTGCTGTCCTCTCAAAGTTGAGCATTGGTTATAGGCTCTAGCTGTGCGGTTTTATTCTCGTATGTACATCACCGGGACATCCCATGAAGCTTCAAGGGTTTTCTGGTCCCGTTCTCCAATTGAAGAGTACTCTGTCATTGATAAATGAAAGTTCTTGTTGAGGGGTTTGTCTCCACTCATAGGTCTAATGACAAGGTTGGCTATGTTGGTGTTTACACAATGGTTTACCACATGCTTGGGTGCATATGGAGTATACTTACTCCTTTAAGTCGTAATGGTTTGGAAATCCCATTTCCGTATTCCTTCACCCCTTGGCAATATCTATTGCGTGGTTTTATTGTCATAGTAGATGGAAGCCTTTTCTAAGGGTTCACATCATCACCGCATCGGTGGTCTTCGGTTAACGAGGGGTACCTTCCCTTGGGTTTCTCGTAGTGTCCAAGTGTGGACTAGGCCAATGTTGGCATTATCATGATTCTTATGCCTCTGTGTTATTAGCTACAGTAGGCATGAAGGGTAATTAGAGCTCGTCAACTGTATAGCAGACTGGTGTTCTAGTGACAGTGACACTGAGATGGCCATTACTCCAAGCCACTCAGGATGTTGGGTTTGAACTGATGGTCCAGTTGTTGATTTCTTGTTGTATGAGACAATATCTCTAGCAAGTCTTGTTATCAAATGGTATGGGTTATGCAACCGTTAAGGTTTACATAACATCGTTGGTTGATGGCTTTTAAGCCTTATTGCTGCAAGCCATGCTCTTCGCAAGCTACTTATCCATATTTCCACTCCTTGTATACCCCATAGGTTGAAGGTATTACTAGGCTCCATGGCAAGTCGTGACATCACGCTTCCGTTCATAGGAGACCTTTAGGCATTCTGGTGTTAGTCGGTGCCTCTTAGTAATTTAGGGCATTTCCTGTCAAGTGAAATCCCTTCGGTGTCTTAACCGAGTGTGCATTCCAGCTCCGTGCTTTTATTATGATGCTTCATTCAGCTGCTGTTAATCTAGACACCCTTCAAGGATTGCTCCTGGGTGTTGTTGGTTATGCCGTTACATCCGGCTAATGTTTATGACATGTTGTGTCTACTATACCTCCCTGTGGCATTGCATTTGAGTCATCTCCCTTAGGGTTATAACGTCTCCCGTTCTTGGGTAGACTGTTTATACTTGTTCCTAGCGCTTGGGACTAGGTTTAAATATCCTCTCCAACGATGGATTGGCTTCGTGGTAATCTTGTGAGTGCTCTTGGGAGTTGTGTCCCGTTCGTTGAGCATTGTGGTGTTCACGTTAGGCAACTGCCTTGCATGTCCGGTTGCAAGTCCGGTCCATTCCAGAAGGTTTCATCGGGGAATTTTTCTGGTCCGACCGGACTTGCAAGTCCGGTCGCAAGTCCGGTCGATTCCAGTAGCTTTCTGACGGAAAATTTTCTGCTCCGACCAGACTTGCAAGTCCGGTCGCAAGTCCGGTCGGACCCAGTATTTGCATTTTAATTTCTGTTTTCAGTCCTCTCTTTCACCCCTTACTTCCCCATTGTTCCTACACTTAATCCCACATGTTACAACACTAATTAAACCTCCCAATACACCTTAGTTCATCCACCAAACTCCTTACTAAATCCATCAATCAATCTTACACAAATTCCTCAATTCTTTTCTTACCAATGTAACAGTTTTTGTTCTACCTATGCTACAGATTTTTGTTGCAACTTCTACCACTCAATACTTCCTCTATCAATGTCACTCCTAGCATCCCAAATACATCTCCAACAACTACAACATCTATACCCAAGTCCAACACTCTTTTTACCAATTCTTACACCCTAATTTTTCCTAACTTCTCCATACATTCTTATACCCTTTCGCTACAGATTTTCACACTCCTTGTTTCTCTCACCACAACTACCTCTTCATCACTACTAAACATACCTACTAACTCCAATACACACCTTGGTTCTCCCTTTCACCAAGTCATCCATAAGTGTACATTTCCTACCAAAAATTTGCCATAGTTCACCTACAATTCTCACTTATCCACACATACTCATTATCACCAAAATCATTCCTATTCTAGCCACACCCATACAAGGGTCCTACCAGCAATACAAAGCAATCTTACTACATCATTATCTCCTCAAAACACAATATCAATACATATGTACCATTCCTTGGCTCTAAGGCCTACAATTCACATACCAATGCACAAATACTCAAACTTACTCACAATTACCCAAACTTCCAATACTACAATACCAATACAATAGTTTAGGTTCTTTTATTTACTTACCCTTTCCCATTACTCCAATGCACTATAATTTAACATGAGTGAAGATCTCTTACCTTGAGCTTTTATTTCCTTCAATTCCTCTTCATTTCTCCTTCTCTCTTTCTTGTTCAAATCGGCCATATGGGGAATGGAGTTATCAAACTCCATTCCCACCACCCAAAGCACATAAAACAAGTGCAATTAACCTACTAATCCTTAAATTAATGCTAATTCATTTAAAGTGTCAAACACAATTTCTAGGGTTTACCTTTTGAAGCTTTTAAGAGGGTTTTTAGCCCTTGGTTCAAGAAGGTGAATCCACCACCATTGCAAGGTTGATATTATGCTCAAAAGAGAGAGAGAGAAAACAAGGCATTACAAGGAGGTAAAAATCGGCTATGAAGCAAGGTGGAGAAAACATGAGTTTTTCATGTAGATTTTTACCTTGTTGGAAAGAGGAGACTCCAAGCTCCATAGTGGTGTGCTTTTCTCTTCAAATGGGGAAAACCCATGGAGATGAAACTCATCCTTTTCGAATTTTGAAAAGAGAGAATGATAGAGGAGGATGAGGGGATTACAAATATGTAATTATTTTTGTGATTGGAGCTCAAATGGAGGTAGAGCTTGAGGAAGAATGAAGAGAAGCCATGGGAGGTGTGGAGCTTCTCAAAATCGCCAGCCAAGGGGGGAGAAGGGGGAGAATGAGAGAGAAATCGGTGAGGAAGGGGAAGGGTAGGAGAGAGAAGAGGGAAAAGTGAAAGTAAGAGGTGAGAGAGAGTGATATTTACCTTTTTCACTTTTACTTTTTGCTTTATGATTTACTTATTTGTTAGCTAGTTACATGTGTGTGTGAGGGGTTATTTAACCCATTAAAAACCGACCCCCTTTACAGTATACTAGCTGGAGCGTTTTTCGTCTTTTACAGAAAACGCTCGTTATTTTACCCGGTTTAGGTACTATTCACTAACCGGGCCCGTTTTCCGGAATTTCCTCGTTTACTTATTTTTATTAGTTATTAAGCTTCCATAAATGCTTAATAATTATTATTTAACGATTTATTATTTTTACGGGTCCGTTTGACCACTTAAAGTCACGTTTTCGGGTTTCCTCGAAAAACGTGCTCTAAAGCTCTATTAGCGTTTTAATTCATTATTTGGATCCGTTTTCTTCGGGAGTTGTTCCCATATATTGTTTAGGCCTTATTAAGCCTTTAGAATCCATATAATACGCTAACCGAGGTCTCATACCTCCTATGGTTATTTAACGCTTATTTAGCGTTTTTCGCCTTTTAAGCGTTTCTTTATTTCTTTTGGATTTATTTTTCCTTACAATTATTAATTAGGTACCATTAGGCCCTTAAATACGTATTAAGTTAATTTTAATCCCTATATTTAAGTTCGGGGTATTTCAAAGTTTGTAGCCAAAACAACTTCAATTATGTCAATACTACCTTTATGTGTCTTTATAGAAAAATTAACATATATCGAAGGAAACTTCATGAAATGCCTTTATACTTTTGGTTAATTCATGATATGCCCTTAAAAAACAAAAAGTTAGAAAATGCCATTACAATTTTATAAAAGTCCATGATGTACTACTCATTTAACAGAAAGAAAAAAAGACAAAAATACTCCTATTAGTTAGCAAAATACTTTTAAAGTTCACAATATGCCCCTAAGTTTTAAAAAACTCACTAAAATTCACAAATAAATTTAAAATACTATAAAAATATAGATACCTATAAAAAAATTAATACAAAATTGAAAATAAAATATAAAATATGTTAAAATATCATAAAAAGATGAAAAAATAAAGATTTCTTAGATTTTTGAAGTTATTCAATACCATAAAAAGAATATAGTGTTATAAAGATATAATTTACACCGATTTTTCTACCAAGTTATACCAATTAAGTATCTTAATTTAAACCAATTAAGTACCAAAACTGTTACTATACAAAAAAATCCGGCAAGTATTATTCGTATGTCTGGTAGTATATATTATATAGCATGTAACAAAGATCATGGTGAGCACCAAGTACTTTTAAGCACCAAAATAACAAAAAGTAATGACATTGTCATCGTGATCAGAACATGACAACCATGTACAGTAGCTTTCTAGTTGTAAGACGTACGTGGGTTTCACTAACTATTAAACACACAAAATATGAACACCATCCTATATATATGACAACATTCCTCAATAATCAACCATCAAAATTAAAAATATAGTTCACTTTCCTTCATCCTCAACCAACCTACCACTTCTATTGTGGGGCTCTTCGCAATGAAATTTCTACGTAGAGACCTCAATAGAGGTCAAGTTGTTTCACATGTTCTTGTGGGTATCACAATATTACTAGTAGCTAGCAATGTAGCTAGTGCGTCATACTACACGGATGAACCAAAAAGCTACAACTCTCCACCACCACCATCCCCATTATATGAGTGTTCCCCGAAGACCTATTCACCATCCCCAAGTTACACCTCTCCACCACCACCATCTCCATATTACAAGTCTTCCCCAAAAACCTACACCTCATCCCCATACTACAGCTCGCCGCCACCACCATCCCCACAATATAGCTCGCCGCCACCACCATCCCCATACTACAGCTCACCGCCGCCACCATCCCCACATAGCTCAGGCACCACCACACACTACACCACCACCATCCCCTTACTACAAGTCTTCCCCCAAAACCTATTCTCCATCCCCATTATAGCTCTTCACCACCACCATCCCCATACTATAGCTCCCCACCACCACCATCTCCATATATAAGTCTTCCCCGAAGACCTATTCACCATCTCCAAGTTACACCTCTCCACCACCATCATCCCCATACTACAAGTCTTCCCCAAACACTTACCCCCCAACTCCATACTATAGCTCTCCTCCACCACCAACCACATACAACTCCCCACCACCACCGTCTCCATACTACAAATCATCCCCAAAGACCTACTCACCATCCCCATACTATAGCTCCCCACCACCATCTCCATACTATAAGTCTTCCCCGAAGACCTATTCACCATCTCCAAGTTACACCTCTCCACCACCACCATCCCCGTACTACAAGTCTTCCCAAAAGACTTACACCCCAATTCCATACTATAGCTCTCCTCCACCACCAGTCACATACAACTCCCCACCACCACCGTCTCCATACTACATATCATCCCCAAAGACCTACTCACCATCCCCATACTATAGCTCCCCATCACCACCATCTCCAAACTATAAGTCTTCCCCGAAGACCTATTCACCATCTCCAAGTTACACCTCTTCACCACCACCATCCCCGTACTACAAGTCTTCTCCAAAGTCTTACTCACCCAAGTACTATTACAACTCTCCACCACCACCATCACCATACTACAAATCTTCTCCAAAGACCTACTCACTATCCCCATACTACACTTCTCCACCACCACCTCCATACTACAAGTCATCCCCAAAGACCTACCCACCAGTCTACTACTATTACTCTCCACCGCCTCCATCCCAATATTACAGTTCTCCACCTCCACCGTCTACGTACTACAAATCTTCTCCAAAGACCTATTCGACATCCCCATACTACAAGTCTTCCCCTTTGACATACTCTCCATCACCATACTACAAGTCCTCTCCTAAAGTGTACTCTCCCACTCCTTACTATAAGTCTTCCCCTAAGACTTACTCTTCAGCCCCGTACTACAGCTCCCCACCACCACCATCCCCACACTACAAGTCTTCCTCAAATACCTATTCTTCATCCCCGTACTATAACACTTCACCACCTCCATCCCCATACTATAGCTCCCCACCACCACCATCCTCATACTATAAATCTTCCCCAAAGACCTATTCACCTTCCCCAGTTTACGCTTCTCCACCACCATCCCCATACTACAAGTCTTCCCCAAAAACCTACACCCCATCCCCATATTACAAGTCTTCTCCGAAGACCTAATCTCTATCCCCAAGTTACACCTCTCCACCACCACCATCCCCATACTATAAGTCTTCCCCAAAAACCTACACTCCATCTCCATACTATAGCTCTCCTCCACCACCATCCCCATACTACAGCTCACCGCCACCACCATCCCCATACTACAGCTCCCCGCCACCACCATCCCCATACTACAACTCTCCACCGCCACCTTCCACATACTACAAGTCATCCCCAAAGACCTACACACCATCCCCATTCTACAAATCTTCCCCAAAGACATACTCTTCATCCCCATATTATATCTCCCCACCACTATCATCCCCACACTACAACTCCCCACCACCACCATCCCCATACTATAAGACTTCCCCAAAGACCTACTCACCATCCCCTTACTATAGCTCTCCACCACCACCATCCTTATACTACAAGTCTTCTCCAAAGATATACTCAACATCCCCATACTATAGCTCCCCATCACCTCCATCTCCATACTATACGTCTTCCCCAAAGACCTATTCATCATCCCCAAGTTACATTTCTCCACCACCACCATCCTCATACTACAAGTCTTCCCCAAAGACTTACACCCCAACTCCATACTATAGCTCTCCTCCACCACCAGCCACATACAACTCCCCACCACCACCGTCTCCATACTACAAATCATCCCCAAAAACCTACTCACCATCCCCATACTATAGCTCCCCACCACCACCATCTCCATACTATAAGTCTTCCCCAAAGACGTATTCACCATCTCCAAGTTACACCTCTCCACCACCACCATCCCCATACTACAAGTCTTCCCCAAAGACTTACCCCCCAACTCCATACTATAGCTCTCCTCCACCACCAGCCACATACAACTCCCCACCACCACCGTCTCCATACTACAAATCATCCCCAAAGACCTACTCACCATCCCCATACTATAGCTCCCCACCACCACCATCTCCATACTATAAGTCTTCCCCGAAGACCTATTCACCATCTCCAAGTTACACCTCTCCACCACCACCATCCCCATACTATAAGTCTTCCCCAAAGACTTACACCCCAACTCCATACTATAGCTCTCCTCCACCACCAGTCACATACAACTCCCCACCACCACCGTCTCCATACTACAAATCATCCCCAAAGACCTACTCACCATCCTCATACTATAGCTCCCCACCACCACCATCTCCATACTATAAGTCTTCCCCAAAGACGTATTCACCATCCCCAAGTTACTCCTCTTCACCACCACCATCCCCATACTATAGCTCCCCACCACCACCATCCCCAATTTATACCTCTCCTCCCCCACCATCCCCATACTATAGCTCCCCACCCCCAGCATCCCCCTATTACAAGTCTACTCCTGTGACTACATACTAATATTCTTGGCTTCATTAACGTCATCACGAAATTCCTAATATGTATTTTTATAATATTTCAAAATATTTATTTATGTTTTATGAAGTGTAAGAATCCGATGGAAACCCCCAATGCTCGTGGCCCTATTGTTTGGTTCTTTTCGCATTTCATAATCCTATTCTATTGAATTGATAATGTCATCGGATTAATTTGTGGGTATGTATGAAATTTATGGATGATAGTATTGATTATTAATTTCAAGTTGTTAACTTTGATTTATTATATAAGTCTAGCCGTGGGTTGTGTTGGCCTCAATGGTTTTTTTACTAAAGTTTAATTCTTAGTGTTCTTTCGATTGTAGTTATTATATCTAAGGATGGTATATCATCTTATAGTATTAAAAATGTTAACAGATTAGTACAGTCGTACAAAATTGATCCTACCTCAATGTAAAAATACATATCACTATAATTAAATATCATAGAAGCACCTGAAACTCCATAGTAATACAATCGACTTAGGCTAATTTCTAGTAATTGATTTAACAAAAAAAGGGATCAACGGACTTTGATTTCACTTAAGCAAAATTTGACCCGAAATGTGACCCAAAAATCTGAATCGAACCAAACCAAAACCGAATCAAACCGAAATTTGATATACCCGAATTGACCTGAACCGAATTCACCCAAACGACACATGAAACTAGACAAACTTCCATTATCCTTCTGTTTATTATTGGCATGTACGAACACATAATTTCCATGAACTGGGACTAAAATAAGGAATGTTTTTCATTCCATTTTCACAATTGTTGCCATCTTTTGCCGTGTCTAAGGAAATCGGTTCAAAAGAATGAAGATTATAAAACTTACATCTCACGTAAATATATCTGTATGAATAATTAAATTAAATTAGGGTTAGAAAATGCCAAAATAAAAGGGACAACCTCTGCCTGGGAGCAATAAGCCACTCTAGGACGCCCGCACAAGGCACGCACGCGAGACGGTGATCAGTGGCGCATACACAACATGAAGTCACGGGTGCGAGGTGATGACAGGCGCATAGGGGTACAAGCGCGAGGTGATGACGGGTGCATAGGGGCACAGACGCGAGGTGGTGATGGATTGGCATGGGCGCGTGACGCTCGCTCGAGATGACGGGCGCTGATACAGGACGTGTGCGGGGTGTAACGGGCGTGGGATGGCGGGAGGCACAGACACAACGTCGGGCATGAGGGAGGGAGGCGGAGGGATAGACTGGGCGTCGAGTGTCGAATATTGACCAATCAAATTTTAAATTTATACTTGGTCGATACAATTAATAAATCTATAATTAAATTTAATACTAAAGATATTGTCATCCAATTTGATTATGTATAACCAACCAATACACAATAACAATCTTCATCAAGAGTAAAACTATATTAAGAGAATTTGGATCCAAATATGAAAATCAATACAAGTTATAAAGGTTGCTTAAATTTGTACTTTAAAATTTTTGTCAATTAAGCGTTACGCGGTTAGTCAACCGAATTTGATCCATAACCCAAAAAAACTGAAAAACGTAGAGGCAAACCCGAACCGAAAGCACCCGAATCCGAAATCAACCAAACCGAAGTCACCCGAATCTAATTTTAACCAGATAACCCGACCCAATCTGACCCGAACCGAATAGTGAATATCTACAAATCGACCCGAACTGAACCGAACCGAACCCGAACTGAGTGACCCGAATTACCAGGTCTGCCCGTAACTATACAAGAGTCTAAATGGGCTGAGAATATTATTACACAGGGCTATTAACCTGCACTCGAGTTGAGATATCTTGTGTTTTGAGGTATAATTCTGTAGTTTTTTCCCGTGAAGAGGTAGCTGATGGTTATAATGTGATTGTTTTAATATGTTGTTCACCATGTCGATAGAAAAAAATGAAATGTGAATTCATCGATCCCCGGCTGATATGAGGGAGTATGACTGTTGCGCAATAGCCTTTTTGAGCAAGGAATGTCCGTTTTTCTGCTAAACAAATTTTGTGATTGTAAGTGTTGCTAACTCTCGCATTCTAATTACATTTCTTATAGACATTTTTATTTACGATTTTGTATCTTAATTACTTTTTCGAATCTTTGTATCTTAATTGCTACTGTGGGTTGCAAAAATTACCGTGAAAAACAAGAGGCGCAGAGCATGTTATTGTTCGCCGGTTAGGTTTGCAAAAATACAGTGAAGAGGCGCAGAGCATGTCCTTGTTCGCCGGTTACAGTAGTGAAGAGGCGCAAAGCATGTCCTTGTTCGTCGGTTACAGTGAAGAGGCACAAGAAGAAGAAGAGAATAGTTGCAGAGCATGTCCTTGTTCGGTTACAGTAAAGAGGCGCAAGAAGAAGAAGAGAAGAGTTGCAGAGCATATTCCTTGTTCGTCGGTTACAGAGAAGAGGCGCAAGAAGAAGAAGTAGAAAACATTGAGGACAAATATATATAATAGGAGAAAGAGAAAGAGCCGTGTTAATTTTCGCCGAAAATTTGAATTCCCGCTTAGACTATATACCACGGTTCTACCAAGAAACCGTTATTTAAAGTATTTTGACCATGACTAAAAACGACGGTTATGACAAAACCGTGGTTTAAAATACAACGCGTCAAACTATATATGACGGTTCCACACAGAACCGTGGTATATAATACAACGCGTCAAACTATATATGACGGTTCCGTCAGAACCGTGGTATAAAATGCAACACGTCAAGCTATATACGACGGTTCTACGTGGAACCATGGTATAAAATCTCCCGCCGACACTTTTTGTGACGGTTATACTAATAACCGTGGTATGAAAGTTTTAAATGACGGTTATGAGATTAACCGTGGTTTAAAGTGCGTCATTTAAAATCTTTTTTCTACTAGTGCGCCCCGCCTATCTGGGTGAGTTGGCTTTTTTAATTTTTTTATAAATATTTTAAATTAATTGGCACAATCATAATTATTTGTTACTCATTAAATAATAGTAGTTATTAATGTACCGTTGATTTATTATTATAAGTCTCTTACATTGTAAGTCACATGTTATAATTGTTTTGTTGATTATTATTGCGATTTTTTGTTTTACTTGCGTAGCTTATCTTAAAATTATGATTTTCAACTTGTGCAGTTATGGATAAGCTGAAGAAAGCGATGAAAAATGTGTACACAAAAAGGAAGAAAGACAGAAATATGGAGCAGCCAATGACGGCGTCGTACCGTCGTGAGCCGGTGTCGGAGTTAAATCCTCCACGACACTCATCGTTCACCCACAGCAGGGTCCTGTTGAGCCTTCGTCACTCATCATTTCACCCACAGCAGCAGCCTATCATGGACCCTCCCCTTCTCAATCATTGCATGATTACGACCCATACGCACACATACCACAATCAAGGATGCTTGTGGCTTTATCCTCTGGAGGTTGGTGATCTGCTGGTCGGGCCGAGCCCCATAGCTCCAGCTATGATATAGAGGTGAGAGTAGCCACCACGTGGGGCATGTGGAGGCACATACTTCTATTGGGGTAGCTATCATGACCACCACGTGTAGCATGTGGAGGCACAGACTTCTGCTGGGGGTAGCTATCATGACCCTCGTACCCCTCCGGATGTTGCAGCCATTGACATGGATATCAATGAGGAGGAAGCCGAGGAGACAAATGAGGATGAGGACCAGGGCGATGACAATGACCAGGACGAGGACGACCCTGATCATGAGAGCGCGACTGATGAGGAAGTTGCTCTCCATATGGATGTCGTTCTTCCCACTCACTGGAGGCTTAATGATGTGCCAGTACCTGGTGGTCCGCCACTGACTAGTGTCATCACAAGTTTGGGGGGCAGGCATGTTGCCATTGACCTTTGGTCAATGACTAAGGTATGTACTCTCTTATCTTTCACTTTATCAAGTAGATTTAATCAATTCTTCATGCGTGTGTAAACGTTGTGGTAATTATCTAGGACCGGGGTGTTTCGGGATTTAAACCACGAAACAGTTTGATCACGAGCTGGCCATTTAGCCCGGTTCCTTGCAAAAGGGCAAGAAATATGCTTATGCATTCAGGCCTTCATTGTTAGATATCACATGGGGTTTCAATAACATGTCACTGATCTCGGCCTTTGTGGAGAGGTGGCAGCCGGACACCAACTCTTTCCACATGCCCTTGGAGAGATGACGATCACACTTCATGATGTGGCAGAGACTAAGGATCCCATCGTTGGTCATCCGGTTCTAGGGGACCTGTGAAACACTGAGCTTAAAGAGACGAGGTTAGGTGTTTAGAGTTTGCGAAAGCGTAAAGGTGATGACAGATTTAATGTGACATACTAGTGATGTTCAAATATGCCCACTTATTTAGTGGTGTTTGACCAGGTAGAGGATACCTATGAAGGAGGCGTGTGGTTGGCTCTACTATGTGATCGGTACCACCATTTTTGCTGGGAAGGGGCATGGACGCATAAAACCATAGGTGGTTGTCTAGTCTCATTATCCATCGTCACTTCCAATAGCTTCATTCTCCCTAACTCTGTGTCACGTCAAACATGAAAGAAGAATGAAGAGCCTATGCTAGTTAGGGCAGGGGAGGTTTGTCACTGAGAAGCTTGCACTAAGATTAATCACTCCCTGATTGAGTTATACTCGGTATGTAATTATCTATATTCTGTGTTTGCTTTCTTTTTTGACATTGTTGTGGCTGAACCTCACTTGGTCTTTGTTCTCCGATTATTTCTTTTAATGGGCGGAAACATTGCGTTGATATGTTATTTCGGCTTCTCATTTCTATCTGGCTTCCTAATTGAGTGTGGTTGTTACAATTTTTTTCATTTTTTTCTGTGTTTATTTTGAAAATGGGAATTGAATTTAGAGAGAGTTATTCTCCATGTAGATGTGTATCTTTTCTCATATGAAATCCTTGTTGAAAAGTAGTAGTAGTACAATCGATCTGCTGCTTCAATGACAACTAGACACTAAAACTGATGATCTCAACAAAACTGGTCAATCAAACCAATCTAAGTGCAATTGAATTCACAAATCAAACCAATTGCATTAGTTTCTCGAAGGAAACGTATTCAAACTATATGTTACGAATAAACTACAAGTAATTGAACAAATCAAAATAATTCAGTGACTATGCAACACCTACAAAATGGATTTCAATAGGAAATCAGAAGGAGCACGCAAAATTTGAGGTCTCCCATTGTATATGTACAAACACAAAGATGAAAAATCCGAAATCTAGAGATCCCTTACTGAAAATTGTTTGTCACCAGATGTAGAAGGCGATATCTTGCCATTGTATATGTCCTCTATTCGATTAAGGGCTTCATTTGCTTTTGCTATGTCTGTTTGTAAGTGACTTTGCCGTTGTATGGAGAAAATTTGTGAGATATACACACATTAACAAGTGTATTAATTATATGTAAGGAGTATATAAAGACTATAAACTGTTACATAATCACAATAAACTGTTACATAATCGCAATAAACATGCAGTACACACTGACCGTGTCTTATGTCATACTTCAATACTCACTAGTCTAGTTGAGTATTGTTCGTGACAAAGCATGTGGTTAGATTAAGTGCATTAGATTTACGATCACACCAAGTGAAGTAATTGACTAAAATTATGTCGTAAAATTTAGAAAATGTCAGCCATCGAATAAAGAAATAAAGTTTGACAACTTAATGGAATATACTAATATAGTTACGTACTACTACCCATATTGCCTCAACTGTAGAAGATGACGATCAAATATGTAATTTACTGTTGTATTGATCGTAAAGAAACAAGGTTGTAAAGAGAGTATTTATACAACCCTAGAGACTGTTGTAATAAGAAATCATAAGACTGGGCAATATAACACTTTTGGGCCCATAACTAAACAAGAGTCTAAATGGGCTGAGAATATTATTACATTGGGCTACTACTCCCCCCTCAAGTCCAAACGGGGTAGTACACAAGGGGATTTTGCACTTGTTGTCAGAGAACTTGGAAGAAGTCAAACACTTCAAGAAAATGTCGGTGACCTGGAGATTTGAGGGCAAAAATTCAATCTTTAGGGTTCCATTTCCCACGCGTTCCCGCACAATAAAAAACTTGATTTCAAAGTGCTTTGCTCTGATATGGAGTACCAAGTTGGATGAGAGATAAAGAGCACCCAAATTGTCACAGTATAGAGTAGGAGGCGACAGGGGAAAGACGCCTAATTCGCTGTGAAGTTGAAGAAACCACAAAGCTTCAGAGGTGGCGATGGCAAGCGACTTAAATTCCGCCTCTATGGATAAGCGGGCGACTGTGCGTTGTGTAACACCCCCGAATCACGACCAACAATAATACGACGCGCCTAAGTTAGCGGGAGAAGTCTACGCAGCGGTTTCGAACTATTCGGGTGCTACAGACGCCAACCACCACGTGGTTGACAGTCCTCATTACCAACCAAGTTACGGTCTGTATGGGAAGTCCAACTTAACGAAATCGGATACAATATAAAGTACACTCAAGTACCGAGCATCTACAGTTTAATAACTTACAAACAACACCCCTTACATAGGAAAGCATACTACAAAAGTCTTGCCATGTGGACTACCCCCATGATAGTCCCTCACCTACATCCGTCACGTCCGGATGATCACTGTAAAAATAAAGGACTCAGCAAAACTATGCGAGAGAACGTGTGAAGCCCGCATACGGGCCACACGACTACGGTCGAATATTATTAAGTCATTTTACATGCTATATTAAAGCAGTAAAGCACACATTACATATAATATCAAACACACTTCAAGGTAGCATAGCAACATCAACAAACATCCAAGCATAACAAGCTGGCATCATAGCCCATCAAACGCAAATCCGAGCACAACAAGTTGCTAATATAGCAACAACAACCATATAAGTCATCAGACATGTGCATAGGTATGTTTACCAATGATCCTCACTAGGGGATCGTTCGAGCGTTGTGTGTTTTCATTTCTTTTCTCTTGTTCCCATGATGTGTATTTTCTTTTTCTTTTCCTTGCACCAGGTCTGGGGGATATAGTTTAGATCCCATGACCATATCATTTGGTGCCAATCTTTTCTTGTTTCTTAAAGAATCACATTTGTGAATTTTCTTATTTGCTTGGTCTCATTACACATGTTTTCCTCTATTCTCTGGCACCGAGTCAGGGGTATAGATTAGATCCCGAGACTTTGTTATGTAGGTGCATTCATTCCTTGTTTCTTTAAGGGTTATTTGTGAATTCTCTTATACCACAATTTGGAGACGTACATCCATAGCTAATCCTCCACTCCGGATAGCTTTTCTCTCTATTGTTTTAAATGTTACTGGCCATGCCCGGATACCAAGGGTCCGTCCCTATTTTCCATGTTACTAGCCTCTGCTCCGGATTCAAGGGTCCGTATCCCTATCCCTTCTCAATGTTATGGTCTTTACCCCGGATACAAAGGGTCCGTCTCCCTATTCATTCTCAATGTTACTAGCCTTGCTCCGGATAAAGGGTCCGTCTCCCTATTCATTCTCAATGTTACTAGCCTTTGCTCCGGATTCAAAGGGTCCGTCTCCCTATTCATTCTCAATGTTACTAGCCTTTGCTCCGGATTCAAAGGGTCCGTCTCCCTATTCATTCTCAATGTTACTAGCCTTTGCTCCGGATTCAAGGGTCCGTTCCCTATTCATTCTCAATGTTACTAGCCTTTGCTCCGGATTCAAAGGGTCCGTCTCCCTATTCATTCTCAATGTTATGGTCTTACCCGGATCAAAGGGTCCGTCTCCCTATTCATTCTCAATGTTACTAGCCTTGCTCCGGATTCAAAGGGTCCGTCCCTATTCATTCTCAAAGTTACTGGTTTATCATCATCTTTGATAACTCGACACCATAGTGGGTGTCTTAGAGGTCCTCTATAGTCAAGAGGGGTTTTCTCTTTGTATAGTTCTTTTGTTTTGTCTACGTGGTTCGTCATGTCTCACCAAGGAGACTTGCTCTTCATTATGATTAATGAATAGACACCATAGTGGGTGTCATGGTAGTCCTCAATGGTTTAGAGAGGAGTTCCCCTTATTGAGTTTCCTTATTTTCATAATTCGTAGTAGTTCTCGTATAGTTTCCCTTTATGAAGTTTCTTTGTTTACATATTTCGTTGAGTCTCATCTCAAAGTTCCATAACGCGAAAGGGACTAAACTACTGTGTGCGCGCAATGATATATTCAACAATGATATAGAAATCATACAACATGATAAACAAGCAATCCAATTTCATGCTTTGATCTTATGTCATTTTCACACAAAGCACACAGCACACAAAGCAAACAAGCCGTGTAACACGGCAACATACGAACCACACATGTCCATACCTTAATCGAAAGCACGACTTGTCTTACACTCGAAGTCCCGGTCGGAGCTCGCTACAGCCCTAGCGTTAATTAAAACAATGTGTCAGTTTATCATTTTATGTGACGACACTTTATGTCGTATATTATTCCCTAGGTATGTTGTTACATACTTGGTTTATATCGACTCCTAGAACTTCACATGCATTAATCCTAGGCTCAACTTACTCCTAGGATATTCATACCTTTAGTTACATGTTAGCTAAGTCCTTTTTCCTTAGCTTCGTGTTAAAGCATCTTAAGCGTTATTTATGTAACAAGTTTGTATAAAATAGACATAACTTGTCTAGGGTGTTTTCCCTCCTTAGATAAGTAAATGAGAAATGTTTTAATCCTTGTTTGATGGTAATATAGACCATAGAGTATCCCTAAACTCATTTACACAGAGGCCCAAAAGTTTCCAAATCTGAAACATAATCCCCATGTAATACCTATCTAACTTCACTTTAATGTAGTAATTGGTGTGAAATTTTCTCCACATGCCTCGGTATCCTAGTTATGTTCATTAGCTATTATTTGGGTTCATTATTAAACTTGAGTCACACTTATAATACCCTTGTAACACAGTTATACAGAAGTTACAACATTGTTGAAATCTGAAACAACAACTATACATTTCTTCTTGGCTCTTGTTCTTGGTTAGTTCAACCGGTAGTTAATTCTTTCCCTCTGTACTTACCCCACTAGATATGGGTGTCAACAATGTTTTAAACTCAATGTTAAACCAGTGAGACACTCACTAGCTTCTGTAATTAGTTACACACACCAGAAGCTACTAAAAATCTGAAACTAGAATCCATTACCATCTGTTTGACCCTTGCTTGTAACTGGTTATTTTAAATCTCTAAATTTCCCCTCAGTACCTATACACTGACTATGGTGTATTAGAGGTGGTTTAGACTTCTCAACAATCCATTACAACCCCACCGAGTCCCTCAGTACTCAGTTATACTGAACTCAACTTCCATAAATAGCTATAAACTGAAATGGCACCAATCTGATATTCCTTCTGCTATCCTCTTCTGTTACTCTCGTAACTGTCTTTCCATTTATCCCTAAGTACTTACTACTCAGTTAAGTATTCTATCTCATTTTAAAACTCAAGATTACTCCAGCAACCCTCCCTTAATCTCCTGTACAGCAACAGAAACTGAAACAAGACCTGATAACCTGCTTCTGTTCCTTTTCTGTTTTTACACTAACCTGACCCCCAACGTTATCCCCAACCTATTTACCAGATAGTTAAGTGTCTTAGTATAGCTTTATATTCTTAGGCAACCCAAGGCCATAAGGCTACGTTTCCGAAAACAACCTGTTACACAGCACCTAAAAAAAAGAAAACTGAAACTGATGGAAACCTCTCTTGTTGTTATCTTTCTGTTTCCTTCTAGCCTGACTTTTAAATTTCCTCCCAAATCATATAGATTCCTTGTAATATGTATTAGGAATGTCTCAGCTTCGTCTTAAGCCAATACAACACTCAAATTCCCACTGTAACAGAATTATACAGAAACATGAGATTTCTGAAATTGAACTAAAGTCAGAAACTGACACTTTCTCTCAAAACTGTTCTCTGTCTGTTTCCTTTTTCCCACTTACTTACCAGTTAGTTAAGGGTACTAGGCCAGTCTTCCACTAAAGTCAGCTCCAGCTATCCCCATTTAAAACCTCCGAAGCTTCATTATACAGACACCAGAAAAAAAAACTGAAACTTGAGGTTAATTGAAAACTGATAAAACTGGTGCTGTTTTGTCTTTTGTTTAATAACTGACCTTGAGTTCTTCCCAAAACATGCGACCCCTTGATTAAACGTTTGAGTAGTGTTTTCAAGTTAAACAACAGCTTAAACCCTCTGGTAGTTCCATTAAAATTTCCTTCCTACAGGAGCTGATAAGTATACAAACTGAAGCTGTTAAACTGGAGTATTTCTTTCTCTCTTGCCTTTCTTTTCTTTCTGTTTGTCCAAAAATTAATTTCCTGTCTCTCACTCTTACTCCTATGTGCTTCTTACTCAGTTAACATCTCAGTATGGTTTTTAAACTTCAGACAACTCACGACAGCAAGTAAAACTAATGAAATGCTCCTCACAGAAAACAGAAACTAAACCAGAAACTGGATTTTTCTGTTATATTTTTCTCTTATTCTCTCTGTTAGGTTGCTATACTGATTACCAATCTTCCAAACGAATTTCCCCAACTTAGTTCACTCTGTTAGAAATGTCCTGAAGTTCATTCTCAAACCACTACGCACTCCCTATACTGCTGTAACTCATTTACACAGAGATTGGTGGGACTGAGAAAACTGACAAGAGATGAAAACTGTTGCATTTCCTTCCCTATGATTTCCCTTCTGTTCACGATTTTAGGTGGATTAGGTATGTAGTAGATTCACTATCCTAGTCATAAGCCCCCAGTAATCCCTCTCCGATTTTATTTATGCAGAAGACCAAGCTCCTGAAACTGCAACACAACAGAAAGCATACTGATGCATCTGTTTCTTGTTCTACTATGTTGGTATCTGTTTTTTTTTTTGTTCTAATCACTGTTAGGTTGGCCTAAGTGAAGTGTTTGTGATATAATCTAACCCTCCAACAACGTTGTTACTCCTACTGAATATGTTTATACTGAAACAAGACATTCAGAATTTAAAAACTGAAACCGAAATTGTTTTCTGTTGCTTACTTCAGTTCATTGTGTTGACTGTTTCTTCTTTTTTTTTTCTTTCAAACACAATCAGGTTAGCTACTACTTGTTTAAGGGTCTTAGTATGGCATTAGTCTTAAAACAGATCCACAAAAGTATGGACAGCACCTCTGAGTTTTGTTATACAGAAACGCAATTAGTTTTAGCACATGTACAGCATAATCATGCAGTTTGATACCTGGGTTTTTTTTTCTTTGTTTTGGAATTGGTCTCTCCTGGAATCCTTCCTGGCGCAATGTGAAGTTCCCAAAACTTGGGTTATTTGACAGCAACTGAGACATTTACTCGGGGGTTAGAATTGATAACCGAAAATGATTATTGCACAGACAGGTTTCCTTTTCTCTTTTCTTTTTGTTCTCACCTTGGGCTGATATTCACCAGGATGTGGTGGGTTCTTGGTGGTTCCTCTTTGAGAGAAGAATGCAGACCGTTAAAGGAAGAGGCCAAAACACTTAAATTCACTGATCAACACCGAGGGTGCCTAGACAGCTGGTGTATTCCTTTCGAACAGAAACAGTAAGGTAGTAGTAGTGAGTGTTGATCAGAGGCAGGAAAAAAAAAAGGACAACAGGAGAAACATTAGAGGAAACTGATGCATGGCCTTTGCGGGTAAAACCAAACAGGGGGAGAACATTCTTTTAGGCTTCACCTGTTAGTTCTCCGGACTGAGTTGATCCAGCCCTTTCTAAGTGTGGAGCCCCAGGTTGATCAAGCAGACAGCGAGGGTGGCAATCCTAGTTCACTGATAGAAACAAGGGAATATGCTAGGGTGAGTTGACAGTATATCGGCTGCACAGCAATGAAGAAAACAGGAGTAGAGTGGTGTGACCCAGCAGCATTTACCTTGCATGCACGAACCAGAGGGAATGAAGGGAGTCTCTGAATTTTGCGAGGGCCGGTGCACACCCAAGCAGAGAAGAAAGGCAAGCTGTGGGTTTATCCTTAAATGGTGGTGTTTACTGATTCCCACGAGACAAGCATGGGAGTTTGGGAAGGAACAGCACTAACATACGTGTTCCCTGTCATTTGGACTTTCTTCACCGAAAACAACAAGGCATAGAATAGTGGAAAAAGGTGATGGCTTATGTTGGTTTGTCAATTGCAATGGTTAGCGGCATCTTATTCCCAGTTTACTGACAAGCAATTTTTGGCCATCATTCTCTGTCTGATCCTCCAAGTAAGTTTACGTATGCAGTTGAATTCATTTTTTTTTGTTCTGGACAGAGGCAATACCGAGGAGGAATGAGGTTGTGCTGAATTGGGACTTGTTCGTTGTTCTGGGACAGAACCAGGAAGTATGGTGTTGAAATAAAAATTGAAGTTGTGCCTGAGAGTTTGAAATTCTGGATCTCTCGGCTCTCTCTTTTTTTTTCTGTTGTTGTTCGATCCGCAGTGATACCGAGGAAGGAGGGAGGATACGCTACAGAGATGGATTTGATTCTCCTGTTTCTGTGTTTTTTTTTTTATAGATAGTTTAGTTGTTCTCTATTAGTTTTAGTTGGTGAGTATAAGTTGCTGAAATTGAGCGCAGCGCACCCGGTTAAACACTCGGGACAAGTACGAGAGGTCTCGGGTTCGAGTCTCAACGGGAGCGTCTTTGCTCTCTTTTCCTTTCTTTTTATTTGAATAAGTTGTATATGTTTACTTATATATATGTGACTATATATTATTTCGTGTTGTTATTATTATTATTGTTTTCTTTTGTTACTAAGTTTTGCGACGTTATTGTCACTTATTTACAACGTTACCATATCGTAACGTTACGTACATATGTTTTCGTACTTGTACATATGTATATATATATACTGGATTTAATTGTTCGTACGTTATTTTATGTACGAATTATAAAGCGCGTTATAATTTTTATGCGTTCAAATGTTGAGGGGTGTTTCAACTTACCCCCCTTAAAAGAGACTTCGTCCCGAAGTCTTACTTCCTTAACTTATATTTTCCACTCCCTGTTAATCCTAGGGATCGAGTCCCATATTTCATAATTCTCACTACCCAGGTGTGTTCATAAGTGCTATGCCACATTAATGGCTTCTCACAAGTTTTCATAGTAGACCAAGAAGCTAGCAATGTGTATAACATGCTAAAGTGCGACCCAAGGCACACGACATTCATTCATCCATAGCGTACATAACATTTTCACACACAATCCAAACACACAAACCTACCAACCAACCACGAGTGGTTGTAGGAATACATCATAATAAATAAACACACATACAAAACAAAACGCGCTTACCCCCCTTAAAAGAGGGGTACGCCCCCGTACCCTACACAAAACCAAAACATCGATGAGAAGATAGGGGTACATAGTTTTCCTTACCGGATTGATTACATGCCATTGTGTAAACGCCAGATCGGGTTTTCCCGAGGGTGAGGAGGCTTTCTACCTCTCCAGCGTTTTCCTACGGATTGAAATGGACCCTAACTAACGAGCCTCACAAACTAACCCGTAACCCCGTTTCTCAAATTTAGGTTTTCCTATACTCGGTACTTCTCTGTTCCAGTCATCAGAGCGCAACTACGCTCTGATACCACTTTCTGTAACACCCCCGAATAACTTACCACAATTAAACAACGCCCTAAGGTGACATGAGATATCTACGCAGCGGTTCCTACTCTATTCGGGTGCTACAGACGCCAACCACCCACGTGGTTGACAGACCACCTTACTAACTCCAAGTTACGGTCTGAATGACTGGAAGTCCAACTTAACGAAATCCAAATACAATATAAAGTACAACTCAAGTACCGAGCATCTACAGTTTAGTTAACAACTTAAACAACATAACTCATACATAAGAAGGCATACTGCTTAAAGTCTTGCCATAGTGGACTACCCCCATGATAGTCCTTCACCTACACTCCGTCATGATCCAGATGATTACCTGTAAAAAATAAAGGACTCAGCAAACTATGCCGAGTATGAACGTGTGAAGCCCGCATGTTACCGGGCCACACGACTACTTGGTCGAATATTATTAAGTCATTTTACATGCTATATTAAAGCAGTAAAGCACATCACATTACATCATAATATCAAACACACTTCAAGGTAGCATAGCAACATCAACAAACATCCAAGCATAACAAGCTGGCATCATAGCCCATCAAAACGCATCCAAGCACAACAAGCTGCTAATATAGCAACAACAACCATGTAAGTCATCAGACATGTGCATAGGTATGTTTACCAATGATCCTCACTAGGGATCGTTCGAGCGTTGTGTGTTTTCATTTCTTTTCTCTTGTTCCCATGATGTGTATTTTCTTTTTCTTTTCCTTGCACCAGGTCTGGGGGATATAGTTTAGATCCCATGACCATATCATATTGGTGCCAATTTTCTTGTTTCTTAAAGAATCACATTTGTGAATTTTCTTATTTGCTTGGTCTCATTACACATGTTTTCCTCTATTCTCTGGCACCGAGTCAGGGGTATAGATTAGATCCCGAGACTTTGTTATGTAGGTGCTATTCATTCCTTGTTTCTTTAAGGGTTATTTGTGAATTCTCTTATCACAATTTGGAGTACATCTTGTCCATAGCTAATCCTCCACTGGATAGCTCTTTCTCTCTCTTGTTTTTAAATGTTACTGGCCATTGCCCGGATACCAAGGGTCCGTCTCCCTATTCCTTTTTCCATGTTACTAGCCTCTGCTCCGGATCAAGGGTCCGTCTCCCTATTCCTTCTCAATGTTATAGCCTTTGCCCGGATACAAAGGGTCCGTCTCCCTATTCTTCTCAATGTTACTAGCCTTTGCTCCGGATTCAAAGGGTCCGTTCCCTATTCATTCTCAATGTTACTAGCCTTTGCTCCGGATTCAAAGGGTCCGTCTCCCTATTCATTCTCAATGTTACTAGCCTTTGCTCCGGATTCAAAGGGTCCGTCTCCCTATTCATTCTCAATGTTACTAGCCTTTGCTCCGGATCAAAGGGTCCGTCTCCCTATTCATTCTCAATGTTACTAGCCTTTGCTCCGGATACAAAGGGTCCGTCTCCCTATTCATTCTCAATGTTACTAGCCTTTGCTCCGGATTCAAAGGGTCCGTCTCCCTATTCATTCTCAATGTTACTAGCCTTGCTCCGGATTCAAAGGGTCCGTATCCCTATTCTTCTCAATGTTACTAGCTTATCATCACCTTTGGTAACTCGACACCATGTGGGTGTCTTTAGAGGTCCTCTATAGTTAAGGGGTTTTCTCTTGTAAGTCTTTTGGTTTGTCTACCTATTCATTCTCAATGTTATGGTCTTTACCCGGATACAAAGGGTCCGTCTCCCTATTCATTCTCAATGTTACTAGCCTTTGCTCCGGATTCAAAGGGTCCGTTCCCTATTCATTCTCAAAGTTACTGGTTTATCATCATCTTTGATAACTCGACACCATAGGGGTGTCTTAGAGGTCCTCTATAGTCAAGAGGGGTTTTCTCTTTGTATAGTTCTTTTGTTTTGTCTACGGGTTCGTCATGTCTCACCAAGGAGACTTGCTCTTCATTATGATTAATGAATAGACACCATAGTGGGTGTCATGGTAGTCCTCAATGGTTTAGAGAGGAGTTCCCCTTATTGAGTTTCCTTTATTTTCATAATTCGTAGTAGTTCTCGTATAGTTTCCCTTTATGAAGTTTCTTTGTTTACATATTTCGTTGAGTCTCATCTCAAAGTTCCATAACGCGAAAGGGACTAAACTACTGTGTGCGCGCAATGATATATTCAACAATGATATAGAAATCATACAACATGCTAAACAAGCAATCCAATTCCATGCTTTGATCTTATGTCATTTTCACACAAAGCACACAGCACACAAAGCAAACAAGCCGTGTAACACGGCAACATACGAACCACACATGTCCATACCTTAATCGAAAGCACGACTTGTCTTACACTCGAAGTCCCGGTCGGAGCTCGCTACAGCCCTAGCGTTAATTAAAACAATGTGTCAGTTATCATTTTATGTGACGACACTTTATGTCGTATTATTCCCTAGGTATGTTGTACATACTTGGTTTATATCGACTCCTAGAACTTCACATGCATTAATCCTAGGCTCAACTTACTCCTAGGATATTCATACCTTTAGTTACATGTTAGCTAAGTCCTTTTTCCTTAGCTTCGTGTTAAAGCATCTTAAGCGTTATTTATGTAACAAGTTTGTATAAAATAGACATAACTTGTCTAGGGTGTTTTCCCTCCTTAGATAAGTAATGAGAAATGTTTTAATCCTTGTTTGATGGTAATATAGACCATAGAGTATCCCTAAACTCATTTACACAGAGGCCCAAAAGTTTCCAAATCTGAAACATAATCCCCATGTAATACCTTATCTAACTTCACTTTAATGTAGTATTGGTGTGAAATTTTCTCCACATGCCTCGGTATCCTAGTTATGTTCATTAGCTATTATTTGGGTTCATTATTAAACTTGAGTCACACTTAATACCCTTGTAACACAGTTATACAGAAGTTACAACATTGTTGAAATCTGAAACAACAACTATACATTTCTTCTTGGCTCTTGTTCTTGGTTAGTTCAACCGGTAGTTAATTCTTTCCCTCTGTACTTACCCCACTAGATATGGGTGTCAACAATGTTTAAACTCAATGTTAAACCAGTGAGACACTCACTAGCTTCTGTAATTAGTTACACACACCAGAAGCTACTAAAAATCTGAAACTAGAATCCATTACCATCTGTTTGACCCTTGCTTGTAACTGGTTATTTTAAATCTCTAAATTTCCCCTCAGTACCTATACACTGACTATGGTGTATTAGAGGTGGTTTAGACTTCTCAACAATCCATTACAACCCCACCGAGTCCCTCGTACTCAGTTATACTGAACTCAAATTCCATAAATAGCTATAAACTGAAATGGCACCAATCTGATATTCCTGTCTGATCATCTTATATCGTAACTGTCTTCCATACCTCGCACTAAAGTACTCCCTACTACTCAGTTAAGTATTCTATCTCATTTTAAAACTCAAGATTACTCCAGCAACCCTCCCTTAATCTCCTGTACAGCAACAGAAACTGAAACAAGACCTGATAACCTGCTTCTGTTCCTTTTCTGTTTTTACACTAACCTGACCCCCAACGTTATCCCCAACCTATTTACCAGATAGTTAAGTGTCTTAGTATAGCTTTATATTCTTAGGCAACCCAAGGCCATAAGGCTACGTTTCCGAAAACAACCTGTTACACAGCACCTAAAAAAAAGAAAACTGAAACTGATGGAAACCTCTCTTGTTTTATCTTTCTGTTTCCTTCTAGCCTGACTTTTAAATTTCCTCCCAAATCATATAGATTCCTTGTAATATGTATTAGGAATGTCTCAGCTTCGTCTTAAGCCAATAACAACACTCAAATTCCCACTGTAACAGAATTATACAGAAACATGAGATTTCTGAAATTGAACTAAAGTCAGAAACTGACACTTTCTCTCAAAACTGTTCTCTGTCTGTTTCCTTTTTCCCACTTACTTACCAGTTAGTTAAGGGTACTAGGCCAGTCTTCCACTAAAGTCAGCTCCAGCTATCCCCATTTAAAACCTCCGAAGCTTCATTATACAGACACCAGAAAAAAAACTGAAACTTGAGGTTAATTGAAAACTGATAAAACTGGTGCTGTTTGTGTTTTGTTTAATAACTGACCTTGAGTTCTTCCCAAAACATGCGACCCCTTGATTAAACGTTTGAGTAGTGTTTTCAAGTTAAACAACAGCTTAAACCCTCTGGTAGTTCCATTAAAATTTCCTTCCTACAGGAGCTGATAAGTATACAAACTGAAGCTGTTAAACTGGAGTATTTCTTTCTCTCTTGCCTTTCTTTTCTTTCTGTTTGTCCAAAAAATTTCCTGTCTCTCACTCTTACTCCTATGTGCTTCTTACTCAGTTAACATCTCAGTATGGTTTTTAAACTTCAGACAACTCACGACAGCAAGTAAAACTAATGAAATGCTCCTCACAGAAAACAGAAACTAAACCAGAAACTGGATTTTTCTGTTATTTTTCTCTTATTCTCTCTGTTAGGTTGCTATACTGATTACCAATCTTCCAAACGAATTTCCCCAACTTAGTTCACTCTGTTAGAAATGTCCTGAAGTTCATTCTCAAACCACTACGCACTCCCTATACTGCTGTAACTCATTTACACAGAGATTGGTGGGACTGAGAAAACTGACAAGAGATGAAAACTGTTGCATTTCCTTCCCTATGATTTCCCTTCTGTTCACGATTTTAGGTGGATTAGGTATGTAGTAGATTCACTATCCTAGTCATAAGCCCCCAGTAATCCTCTCCGATTTTATTTATGCAGAAGACCAAGCTCCTGAAACTGCAACACAACAGAAAGCATACTGATGCATCTGTTTCTTGTTCTACTATGTTGGTATCTGTTTTTTTTTTTGTTCTAATCACTGTTAGGTTGGCTACTAAGTGAAGTGTTTGTGATATAATCTAACCCTCCAACAACGTTGTTACTCCTACTGAATATGTTTATACTGAACAAGACATTCAGAATTTAAAAACTGAAACCGAAATTGTTTTCGTTGCTTACTTCAGTTCATTGTGTTGACTGTTTCTTCTTTTTTTTTCTTTCAAACACAATCAGGTTAGCTACTACTTGTTTAAGGGTCTTAGTATGGCATTAGTCTTAAAACAGATCCACAAAAGTATGGACAGCACCTCTGAGTTTTGTTATACAGAAACGCAATTAGTTTTAGCACATGTACAGCATAATCATGCAGTTTGATACCTGGGTTTTTTTTCTTTGTTTTGGAATTGGTCTCTCCTGGAATCCTTCCTGGCGCAATGTGAAGTTCCCAAAACTTGGGTTATTTGACAGCAACTGAGACATTTACTCGGGGGTTAGAATTGATAACCGAAAATGATTATTGCACAGACAGGTTTCCTTTTCTCTTTCTTTTTGTTCTCACCTTGGGCTGATATTCACCAGGATGTGGTGGGTTCTTGGTGGTTCCTCTTTGAGAGAAGAATGCAGACCGTTAAAGGAAGAGGCCAAAACACTTAAATTCACTGATCAACACCGAGGGTGCCTAGACAGCTGGTGTATTCCTTTCGAACAGAAACAGTAAGGTAGTAGTAGTGAGTGTTGATCAGAGGCAGGAAAAAAAAAAGGACAACAGGAGAAACATTAGAGGAAACTGATGCATGGCCTTTGCGGGTAAAACCAAACAGGGGGAGAACATTCTTTTAGGCTTCACCTGTTAGTTCTCCGGACTGAGTTGATCCAGCCCTTTCTAAGTGTGGAGCCCCAGGTTGATCAAGCAGACAGCGAGGGTGGCAATCCTAGTTCACTGATAGAAACAAGGGAATATGCTAGGGTGAGTTGACAGTATATCGGCTGCACAGCAATGAAGAAAACAGGAGTAGAGTGGTGTGACCCAGCAGCATTTACCTTGCATGCACGAACCAGAGGGAATGAAGGGAGTCTCTGAATTTTGCGAGGGCCGGGCACACCCAAGCAGAGAAGAAAGGCAAGCTGTGGGTTTATCCTTAAATGGTGGTGTTTACTGATTCCCACGAGACAAGCATGGGAGTTTGGGAAGGAACAGCACTAACATACGTGTTCCCTGTCATTTGGACTTTCTTCACCGAAAACAACAAGGCATAGAATAGTGGAAAAAGGTGATGGCTTATGTTGGTTTGTCAATTGCAATGGTTAGCGGCATCTTATTCCCAGTTTACTGACAAGCAATTTTTGGCCATCATTCTCTGTCTGATCCTCCAAGTAAGTTTACGTATGCAGTTGAATTCATTTTTTTGTTCTGGACAGAGGCAATACCGAGGAGGAATGAGGTTGTGCTGAATTGGGACTTGTTCGTTGTTCTGGGACAGAACCAGGAAGTATGGTGTTGAAAATAAAAATTGAAGTTGTGCCTGAGAGTTTGAAATTCTGGATCTCTCGGCTCTCTCTTTTTTTTTCTGTTGTTGTTCGATCCGCAGTGATACCGAGGAAGGAGGGAGGATACGCTACAGAGATGGATTTGATTCTCCTGTTTCTGTGTTTTTTTTTATAGATAGTTTAGTTGTTCTCTATTAGTTTTAGTTGGTGAGTATAAGTTGCTGAAATTGAGCGCAGCTCACCGGTTAAACACTCGGGACAAGTACGAGAGGTCTCGGGTTCGAGCTCAACGGGAGCGTCTTTGCTCTCTTTTCCTTTCTTTTTATTTGAATAAGTTGTATATGTTTACTTATATATGTGACTATATATTATTTCGTGTTGTTATTATTATTATTGTTTTCTTTTGTTACTAAGTTTTGCGACGTTATTGTCACTTATTTACAACGTTACCATATCGTAACGTTACGTACATATGTTTTCGTACTTGTACATATGTATATATATATACTGGATTTAATTGTTCGTACGTTATTTTATGTACGAATTATAAAGCGCGTTATAATTTTTATGCGTTCAAATGTTGAGGGGTGTTTCAACTTACCCCCCTTAAAAGAGACTTCGTCCCGAAGTCTTACTTCCTTAACTTATATTTTCCACCCTGTTAATCCTAGGGATCGAGTCCCATATTTCATAATTCTCACTACCCAGGTGTGTTCATAAGTGCTATGCCACATTAATGGCTTCTCACAAGTTTCATAGTAGACCAAGAAGCTAGCAATGTATAACATGCTAAAGTGCGACCCAAGGCACACGACATTCATTCATCCATAGCGTACATAACATTTTCACACACAATCCAAACACAAAACCTACCAACCAACCACGAGTGGTTGTAGGAATACATCATAATAAATAAACACACATACAAAACAAAACGCGCTTACCCCCCTTAAAAGAGGGGTACCCCCGTACCCTACACAAAACCAAAACATCGATGAGAAGATAGGGGTACATAGTTTTCCTTACCGGATTGATTACATGCCATTGTGTAAACGCCAGATCGGGTTTTCCCGAGGGTGAGGAGGCTTTCTACCTCTCCAGCGTTTTCCTACGGATTGAAATGGACCCTAACTAACGAGCCTCACAAACTAACCCGTAACCCCGTTTCTCAAATTTAGGTTTTCCTATACTCGGTACTTCTCTGTTCCAGTCATCAGAGCGCAACTACGCTCTGATACCACTTTCTGTAACACCCCCGAATAACTTACCACAATTAAACAACGCCCTAAAGGTGACATGAGATATCTACGCAGCGGTTCCTACTCGGGTGCTACAGACGCCAACCACCCACGTGGTTGACAGACCACCTTACTAACTCCAAGTTACGGTCTGATGACTGGAAGTCCAACTTAACGAAATCCAAATACAATATAAAGTACAACTCAAGTACCGAGCATCTACAGTTTAGTTAACAACTTAAACAACATAACTCATACATAAGAAGGCATACTTAAAGTCTTGCCATAGTGGACTACCCCCATGATAGTCCTTCACTACACTCCGTCATGATCCAGATGATTACCTGTAAAAAATAAAGGACTCAGCAAACTATGCCGAGTATGAACGTGTGAAGCCCGCATGTTACGGGCCACACGACTACTTGGTCGCTATATTAAGTCTTTACATGCTATATTAAAGCAGTAAAGCACATCACATTACATCATAATATCAAACACACTTCAAGGTAGCATAGCAACATCAACAAACATCCAAGCATAACAAGCTGGCATCATAGCCCATCAAAACGCATCCAGCACAACAAGCTGCTAATATAGCAACAACAACCATGTAAGTCATCAGACATGTGCATAGGTATGTTTACCAATGATCCTCACTAGGGGATCGTTCGAGCGTTGGGTGTTTTCATTTCTTTTCTCTTGTTCCCATGATGTGTATTTTCTTTTTCTTTTCCTTGCACCAGGTCTGGGGGATATAGTTTAGATCCCATGACCATATCATATTGGTGCCAATTTTCTTGTTTCTTAAAGAATCACATTTGTGAATTTTCTTATTTGCTTGGTCTCATTACACATGTTTTCCTCTATTCTCTGGCACCGAGTCAGGGGTATAGATTAGATCCCGAGACTTTGTTATGTAGGTGCTATTCATTCCTTGTTTCTTTAAGGGTATTTGTGAATTCTCTTATCACCACAATTTGGAGTACATCTTGTCCATAGCTAATCCTCCACTCCCGGATAGCTCTTTCTCTCTCTATTGTTTTTAAATGTTACTGGCCATTGCCCCGGATACCAAGGGTCCGTCTCCCTATTCCTTTTTCCATGTTACTAGCCTCTGCCGGATTCAAGGGTCCGTCTCCCTATTCCTTCTCAATGTTATGGTCTTTACCCGGATACAAAGGGTCCGTCTCCCTATTCATTCTCAATGTTACTAGCCTTTGCTCCGGATTCAAAGGGTCCGTCTCCCTATTCATTCTCAATTACTAGCCTTTGCTCCGGATTCAAAGGGTCCGTCTCCCTATTCATTCTCAATGTTACTAGCCTTTGCTCCGGATTCAAAGGGTCCGTCTCCCTATTCATTCTCAATGTTACTAGCCTTTGCTCCGGATTCAAAGGGTCCGTCTCCCTATTCTCTCAATGTTACTAGCCTTTGCTCCGGATTCAAAGGGTCCGTCTCCCTATTCATTCTCAATGTTATGGTCTTTACCCGGATACAAAGGGTCCGTCTCCCTATTCATTCTCAATGTTACTAGCCTTTGCTCCGGATTCAAAGGGTCCGTCTCCCTATTCATTCTCAAAGTTACTGGTTTATCATCATTTGATAACTCGACACCATGGGTGTCTTAGAGGTCCTCTATAGTCAAGAGGGGTTTCTCTTTGTATAGTTCTTTTGTTTTGTCTACGGTTCGTCATGTCTCACCAAGGAGACTTGCTCTTCATTATGATTAATGAATAGACACCATAGTGGGTGTCATGGTAGTCCTCAATGGTTTAGGAGGAGTTCCCCTTATTGAGTTTCCTTTTTTTCATAATTCGTAGTAGTTCTCGTATAGTTTCCCTTTATGAAGTTTCTTTGTTTACATATTTCGTTGAGTCTCATCTCAAAGTTCCATAACGCGAAAGGGACTAAACTACTGTGTGCGCGCAATGATATTCAACAATGATATAGAAATCATACAACATGCTAAACAAGCAATCCAATTCATGCTTTGATCTTATGTCATTTTCACACAAAGCACAGCACACAAAGCAAACAAGCCGTGTAACACGGCAACATACGAACCACACATGTCCATACCTTAATCGAAAGCACGGTCTTACACTCGAAGTCCCGGTCGGAGCTCGCTACAGCCCTAGCGTTAATTAAAACAATGTGTCAGTTATCATTTTATGTGACGACACTTTATGTCGTATATTATTCCCTAGGTATGTTGTTACATACTTGGTTTATATCGACTCCTAGAACTTCACATGCATCCTAGGCTCAACTTACTAGGATATTCATACCTTTAGTTACATGTTAGCTAAGTCCTTTTTCCTTAGCTTCGTGTTAAAGCATCTTAAGCGTTATTTATGTAACAAGTTTGTATAAAATAGACATAACTTGTCTAGGGTGTTTTTCCCCCTTAGATAAGTAAATGAGAAATGTTTTAATCCTTGTTTGATGGTAAATAGAAATAGAGTATCCCTAAACTCATTTACACAGAGGCCCAAAAGTTTCCAAATCTGAAACATAATCCCCATGTAATACCTATCTAACTTCACTTTAATGTAATTGGTGTGAATTTTCTCCACATGCCTCGGTATCCTAGTTGTTCATTAGCTATTATTTGGTTCATTATTAAACTTGAGTCACACTTTAATACCCTTGTAACACAGTTATACAGAAGTTACAACATTGTTGAAATCTGAAACAACAACTAACATTCTTCTTGGCTCTTGTTCTGGTTAGTTCAACCGGTAGTTAATTCTTTCCCTCTGTACTTACCCCACTAGATATGGGTGTCAACAATGTTTTAAACTCAATGTTAAACCAGTGAGACACTCACTAGCTTCTGTAATTAGTTACACACCACCGAAGCTACTAAAAATCTGAAACTAGAATCCATTACCATCTGTTTGACCCTTGCTTGTAACTGGTTATTTTAAATCTCTAAATTTCCCCTCAGTACCTATACACTGACTATGGTGTATTAGAGGTGGTTTAGACTTCTCAACAATCCATTACAACCACCGAGTCCCTCAGTACTCAGTTATACTGAACTCAACTTCCATAAATAGCTATAAACTGAAATGGCCAATCTGATATTCCTTCTGCTATCCTCTTCTGTTACTCTCGTAACTGTCTTTCCATTTATCCCTAAGTACTTACTACTCAGTTAAGTATTCTATCTCATTTTAAACTCAAGATTACCAGCAACCTCCCTTAATCTCCTGTACAGCAACAGAAACTGAAACAAGACCTGATAACCTGCTTCTGTTCCTTTTCTGTTTTTACACTAACCTGACCCCCAACGTTATCCCCACCTATTTACCAGATAGTTAAGTGTCTTAGTATAGCTTTATATTCTTAGGCAACCCAAGGCCATAAGGCTACGTTTCCGAAACAACCTGTTACACAGCACCTAAAAAAAGAAAACTGAAACTGATGGAAACCTCTCTTGTTGTTATCTTTCTGTTTCCTTCTAGCCTGACTTTTAAATTTCCTCCCAAATCATATAGATTCCTTGTAATATGTATTAGGAATGTCTCAGCTTCGTCTTAAGCCAATACAACACTCAAATTCCCACTGTAACAGAATTATACAGAACATGAGATTTCTGAAATTGAACTAAAGTCAGAAACTGACACTTTCTCTCAAAACTGTTCTCTGTCTGTTTCCTTTTTCCACTTACTTACCAGTTAGTTAAGGGTACTAGGCCAGTCTTCCACTAAAGTCAGCTCCAGCTATCCCCATTTAAAACCTCCGAGCTTCATTATACAGCACCAGAAAAAAAAACTGAAACTTGAGGTTAATTGAAAACTGATAAAACTGGTGCTGTTTTGTCTTTTGTTTAATAAACTGACCTTGAGTTCTTCCCAAAACATGCGACCCCTTGATTAACGTTTGAGTAGTGTTTTCAAGTTAAACAACAGCTTAAACCCTCTGGTAGTTCCATTAAAATTTCCTTCCTACAGGAGCTGATAAGTATACAAACTGAAGCTGTTAAACTGGAGTATTTCTTTCTCTCTTGCCTTTCTTTTCTTTCTGTTGTCCAAAAATTAATTTCCTGTCTCTCACTCTTACTCCTATGGTTCTTACTCAGTTAACATCTCAGTATGGTTTTTAAACTTCAGAAACTCACGACAGCAAGTAAAACTAATGAAATGCTCCTCACAGAAAACAGAAACTAAACCAGAAACTGGATTTTTCTGTTATATTTCTCTATTCTCTCTGTTAGGTGCTATACTGATTACCATCTTCCAAACGAATTTCCCCAACTTAGTTCACTCTGTTAGAAATGTCCTGAAGTTCATTCTCAAACCACTACGCCTCCCTATACTGCTGTAACTCATTTACACAGAGATTGGTGGGACTGAGAAAACTGACAAGAGATGAAAACTGTTGCATTCCTTCCCTATGATTTCCCTTCTGTTCACGATTTTAGGTGGATTAGGTATGTAGTAGATTCACTATCCTAGTCATAAGCCCCCAGTAATCCCTCTCCGATTTTATTTATGCAGAAGACCAAGCTCCTGAAACTGCAACACAACAGAAAGCATACTGATGCATCTGTTTCTTGTTCTACTATGTTGGTATCGTTTTTTTTTTTTGTTCTAATCACTGTTAGGTTGGCTACTAAGTGAAGTGTTTGTGATATAATCTAACCCTCCAACAACGTGTTACTCCTACTGAATATGTTTATACTGAAACAAGACATTCAGAATTTAAAACTGAAACCGAAATTGTTTTCTGTTGCTTACTTCAGTTCATTGTGTTGACTGTTTCTTCTTTTTTTTCTTTCAAACACAATCAGGTTAGCTACTACTTGTTTAAGGGTCTTAGTATGGCATTAGTCTTAAAACAGATCCACAAAAGTATGGACAGCACCTCTGAGTTTTGTTATACAGAAACGCAATTAGTTTAGCACATGTACAGCATAATCATGCAGTTGATACCTTGGGTTTTTTTTTCTTTGTTTTGGAATTGGTCTCTCCTGGAATCCTTCCTGGCGCAATGTGAAGTTCCCAAAACTTGGGTTATTTGACAGCAACTGAGACATTTACTCGGGGTTAGAATTGATAACCGAAAATGATTATTGCACAGACAGGTTTCCTTTTCTCTTTTCTTTTTGTTCTCACCTTGGGCTGATATTCACCGGAGTGGTGGGTTCTTGGTGTTCCTCTTTGAGAGAAGAATGCAGACCGTTAAAGGAAGAGGCCCAAAACACTTAAATTCACTGATCAACACCGAGGGTGCCTAGACAGCTGGTGTATTCCTTTCGAACAGAAACAGTAGGTAGTAGTAGTGAGTGTTGATCAGGGCAGGAAAAAAAAAGGAACAGGAGAAACATTAGAGGAAACTGATGCATGGCCTTTGCGGGTAAAACCAAACAGGGGGAGAACATTCTTTTAGGCTTCACCTGTTAGTTCTCCGGACTGAGTTGATCCAGCCTTTCTAAGTGTGGAGCCCAGGTTGATCAAGCAGACAGCGAGGGTGGCAATCCTAGTTCACTGATAGAAACAAGGGAAATGCTAGGGTGAGTTGACAGTATATCGGCTGCACAGCAATGAAGAAAACAGGAGTAGAGTGGTGTGACCCAGCAGCATTTACCTTGCATGCACGAACCAGAGGGAATGAAGGGAGTCTCTGAATTTTGCGAGGGCCGGTGCACACCCAAGCAGAGAAGAAAGGCAAGCTGTGGGTTTATCCTTAAATGGTGGTGTTTACTGATTCCCACGAGACAAGCATGGGAGTTTGGGAAGGAACAGCACTAACATACGTGTTCCCTGTCATTTGGACTTTCTTCACCGAAAACAACAAGGCATAGAATAGTGGAAAAAGGTGATGGCTTATGTTGGTTTGTCAATTGCAATGGTTAGCGGCATCTTATTCCCAGTTTACTGACAAGCAATTTTTGGCCATCATCTGTTGATCCTCCAAGTAAGTTTACGTATGCAGTTGAATTCATTTTTTTTTTGTTCTGGACAGAGGCAATACCGAGGAGGAATGAGGTGGTTTGTGAATTGGGACTTGTTCGTGTTCTGGGACCAGAACCAGGAAGTATGGTGTTGAAATAAAAATTGAGTTGTGCCTGAGGGAGTTTGAAATTCTGGATCTCGGCTCTCCTTTTTTTCTGTTGTGTTCGATCCGCAGTGATACCGAGGACGGAGGGAGGATACGCTACAGAGATGGATTTGTTCTCCTGTTTCGGGTTTTTTTTTTATAGATAGTTTAGTTGTTCTTATAGTTTAGTGGTGAGTATAAGTTGCTGAAATTGCGCGCGCTCACCGGTTAAACATCCGGGACAAGTACGAGAGGTCTCGGGTTCGAGCCTCAAGGGAGCGTTTGCTCTCTTTTCCTTTCTTTTATTTGAATAAGTTGGATATGTTTACGTATATCTATGTGACTATATATTATTTGTGTTGTATCTTATTATTGTTTCTTTGTTACTAAGTTTTGCGACGTTATTGTCACTTATTTACAACGTTACCATATCGTAACGTTACGTACATATGTTTTCGTACTTGTACATATGTATATATCTACTGGATTAATTGTTCGTACGTTATTTTATGTACGAATTATAAAGCGCGTTATAATTTGTATGCGTTCAAATGTGAGGGGTGTTTCAACTTACCCCCTTTAAAAGAGACTTCGTCCCGAAGTCTTACTTCCTTAACTTATTTCCACTCCCGTTACTCCTAGGGATCGAGTCCATATTTCATAATTCTTTCCACTAACCCAGGTGTGTTCATAAGTGCTATGCCACATAATGCTTCTCACAAGTTTTCATCGTAGACCAAGAAGTCGGCAATGTGTTAATGCTAAAGTGCGACCCAAGGCACACGACATTCATTCATCCATAGCGTACATAACTTTTCACACCAATCCAAACAACAAACCTACCAACCAACCACGAGTGGTTGTAGGAATACATCATAATAAATAAACCACACATACAAAACCAAAACGCGCTTACCCCCTTAAAAGAGGGGTACGCCCCCGTACCCTACACAAAACCAAAACATCGTAGAAGCTAGGGGTACTAGTTTTCCTTACCGGATTGATTACATGCCATTGTGTAAACGCCAGATCGGGTTTTCCCGAGGGTGAGGAGGCTTTCTACCTCTCCAGCGTTTTCCTACGGATTGAAATGGACCCTAACTAACGAGCCTCACAAACTAACCCGTAACCCCGTTTCTCAAATTTAGGTTTTCCTATACTCGGTACTTCTCTGTTCCAGTCATCAGAGCGCAACTACGCTCTGATACCACTTTCTGTAACACCCCCGAATAACTTACCACAATTAAACAACGCCCTAAAGGTGACATGAGATATCTACGCAGCGGTTCCTACTCTAGTCGGGTGCTACAGACGCCAACCACCCACGTGGTTGACAGACCACCTTACTAACTCCAAGTTACGGTCTGAATGACTGGAAGTCCAACTTAACGAAATCCAAATACAATATAAAGTACAACTCAAGTACCGAGCATCTACAGTTTAGTTAACAACTTAAACAACATAACTCATACATAAGAAGGCATACTGCTTAAAGTCTTGCCATAGTGGACTACCCCCATGATAGTCCTTCACCTACACTCCGTCATGATCCAGATGATTACCTGTAAAAATAAAGGACTCAGCAAACTATGCCGAGTATGAACGTGTGAAGCCCGCATGTTACCGGGCCACACGACTACTTGGTCGAATATTATTAAGTCATTTTACATGCTATATTAAAGCAGTAAAGCACATCACATTACATCATAATATCAAACACACTTCAAGGTAGCATAGCAACATCAACAAACATCCAAGCATAACAAGCTGGCATCATAGCCCATCAAAACGCATCCAAGCACAACAAGCTGCTAATATAGCAACAACAACCATGTAAGTCATCAGACATGTGCATAGGTATGTTTACCAATGATCCTCACTAGGGGATCGTTCGAGCGTTGTGTGTTTTCATTTCTTTTCTCTTGTTCCCATGATGTGTATTTTCTTTTTCTTTTCCTTGCACCAGGTCTGGGGGATATAGTTTAGATCCCATGACCATATCATATTGGTGCCAATCTTTTCTTGTTTCTTAAAGAATCACATTTGTGAATTTTCTTATTTGCTTGGTCTCATTACACATGTTTTCCTCTATTCTCTGGCACCGAGTCAGGGGTATAGATTAGATCCCGAGACTTTGTTATGTAGGTGCTATTCATTCCTTGTTTCTTTAAGGGTTATTTGTGAATTCTCTTATCACCACAATTTGGAGTACATCTTGTCCATAGCTAATCCTCCACTCCCGGATAGCTCTTTCTCTCTCTATTGTTTTTAAATGTTACTGGCCATTGCCCCGGATACCAAGGGTCCGTCTCCCTATTCCTTTTTCCATGTTACTAGCCTCTGCTCCGGATTCAAGGGTCCGTCTCCCTATTCCTTCTCAATGTTATGGTCTTTACCCCGGATACAAAGGGTCCGTCTCCCTATTCATTCTCAATGTTACTAGCCTTTGCTCCGGATTCAAAGGGTCCGTCTCCCTATTCATTCTCAATGTTACTAGCCTTTGCTCCGGATTCAAAGGGTCCGTCTCCCTATTCATTCTCAATGTTACTAGCCTTTGCTCCGGATTCAAAGGGTCCGTCTCCCTATTCATTCTCAATGTTACTAGCCTTTGCTCCGGATTCAAAGGGTCCGTCTCCCTATTCATTCTCAATGTTACTAGCCTTTGCTCCGGATTCAAAGGGTCCGTCTCCCTATTCATTCTCAATGTTATGGTCTTTACCCCGGATACAAAGGGTCCGTCTCCCTATTCATTCTCAATGTTACTAGCCTTTGCTCCGGATTCAAAGGGTCCGTCTCCCTATTCATTCTCAAAGTTACTGGTTTATCATCATCTTTGATAACTCGACACCATAGTGGGTGTCTTAGAGGTCCTCTATAGTCAAGAGGGGTTTTCTCTTTGTATAGTTCTTTTGTTTTGTCTACGTGGTTCGTCATGTCTCACCAAGGAGACTTGCTCTTCATTATGATTAATGAATAGACACCATAGTGGGTGTCATGGTAGTCCTCAATGGTTTAGAGAGGAGTTCCCCTTATTGAGTTTCCTTTATTTTCATAATTCGTAGTAGTTCTCGTATAGTTTCCCTTTATGAAGTTTCTTTGTTTACATATTTCGTTGAGTCTCATCTCAAAGTTCCATAACGCGAAAGGGACTAAACTACTGTGTGCGCGCAATGATATATTCAACAATGATATAGAAATCATACAACATGCTAAACAAGCAATCCAATTCCATGCTTTGATCTTATGTCATTTTCACACAAAGCACACAGCACACAAAGCAAACAAGCCGTGTAACACGGCAACATACGAACCACACATGTCCATACCTTAATCGAAAGCACGACTTGTCTTACACTCGAAGTCCCGGTCGGAGCTCGCTACAGCCCTAGCGTTAATTAAAACAATGTGTCAGTTTATCATTTTATGTGACGACACTTTATGTCGTATATTATTCCCTAGGTATGTTGTTACATACTTGGTTTATATCGACTCCTAGAACTTCACATGCATTAATCCTAGGCTCAACTTACTCCTAGGATATTCATACCTTTAGTTACATGTTAGCTAAGTCCTTTTTCCTTAGCTTCGTGTTAAAGCATCTTAAGCGTTATTTATGTAACAAGTTTGTATAAAATAGACATAACTTG